>PVIJ01007324.1:0-83475 GCA_004024925.1 Scalopus aquaticus | reverse complement strand
AAGAGAGGAGAATACAGTGGACCATGGAGATGGATCACGGGTGAATTGGTGGTGGGCTGCCCAAGGGGAATACA
This sequence comes from Scalopus aquaticus, assembly GCA_004024925.1. Classification (NCBI taxonomy): domain Eukaryota; kingdom Metazoa; phylum Chordata; class Mammalia; order Eulipotyphla; family Talpidae; genus Scalopus; species Scalopus aquaticus. The sequence continues at coordinate 83,401 of PVIJ01007324.1, read as the reverse complement.
AAATGTAAAAGACACAAATAACAATTAAAAAAAAAATGGAAAAAAAAAAGTGGGAAGAACATCTAAAAGAAAAAAAAAAAATAGAGGTGTCTTGCACTGAGCCCAGGCAAATGGAATCAGAATCTTTGGGGATATCACCCAGTCATCTGTATTTTTAAGAGTTCCCTAAGCAATTCAAATTCACAGTGAGTGTTAAAAGTAAGTGGTATTGTAGGAAAAACAGCTTTCACAGGACACGCGCTCTCTTCATGGCTCAATAATGAACTTAACCTGTGACTCCAGTGAGTCATTTCATTTTTCTTGTTCTTAATTTCCTTGTCTGCATAAAGAGATGATCTCCAAGGTCTAACATTCTCATACCATGGCTCTCTTACTGTTTCTGGACAATATTTCTTCTGCTCATTTACCAGAGAACAAACTTTGGTATTTTGATTGCTGTACTATTTACTTTATTCAAGCACATGTTGATCCTCAAACTGATTTATATTGTGGAAGAAAATGAACATTCTCAAGGAAAAGATTTGGCCAAAGGAAATATTTCAAAGACTTATGTAATGAAATAAAATATAACAACATTTGAAGGAACATTTTTTCATATAATGAGATAGTCCAGAGACTGATATATTGGATGAAGTTGCTCTCCAAGGGGCAGTACAGTGACATATGGGACAGTTAGAACAGCCAGGCTCCTTATCTACTTAGAACTTAACCTAAAGGAAAACTGAACTTCAGGTGCAAAACATACTTTATATTTCTAGGAATGTGAACTGAGAGGACTTGCGATTGGAGTCAATCTCATGTTATCTTCTCATTAACATATACCTAAAATACAAGCATATACAGTGTAGCACATAAGGGTCAGTGAGCATGTAGTTCTGTAAAATAAATTAGAATCATTTCAAAACTAGAACCTCTGTGGTCTATAAAGTGCTGCCAGTATTAACAATATGATATGTGCTAAAAGGAAAAAAATCAAATGCTCTAAAATGGCTGAATCATCTCTAACGTGGCTGAGGAGTCAATGCTTGCCAGTTGTTCCAGTCCTTGAAGTCAATTGTTAATGCTGTTCATAGAACTTCATCCAATGATGGCAGGAGGAATTTACTGGTGGGGAATACATGATTGGAAAGAAAGCAGAAATGGTGAACACCATAATGTGCTTTAGTCACCTCATTCAAGGTTATCCAAACTGGAAAGAGTAGAACAAATATGATTACAAAGGAACTGAAATCCAAGGTTAGTGAGGAGTACCTGATTTCTGGAAAGGAGCTCAAGTTTCTGGGCCCAGATAAATTGGTTCTCAGCCTAAGGCAATGACTTATGGACCGTGAAAGACAGATTGAGCTGAAGGTTATGGAGAAGTTTAGAGGGCCAAGAAACAGTGGTACATTTTCTCATCCCTCTCCCCCCAAGGAAAAAAATATTCAGAGTTATATGCAGTTAGGACAAGTTTACCCCTGGAAAAAGAACAGATATTTGGAATGACATGAACATGGATTTAAGTCTCAGCTATAGCCCTGGGCCTAGAGGAAATCACTTTTCTTCCTGAGACTCAGTTTTCTTAATTGTCAAATAAAAATATATTATCAGTCTTGTGATTTTGTTTTAAAGAGAGAGGCTAATATATGAAAAGGCCCAGCAGAAGTCTTGGTATATCATAGCATTCAATAAATGACAACTCCCTTATTAAAAAAGATTGTGCCTAAAAGCTCGAAACAGTGAAAGTTCTGACTAAAAGGGGGAAATGGAGGCATCACACTCCCATACTTCAAATAATACGACAAAGGCATTATGATAAAAACAGACACATAGATCAATAGAGTGGAACTGAAAGCCCAGAAATAAAAGCACACATATATGCTCAACTAATCTACGACAAAAGAGCAACAAATATACACTGGAACAAGCCTCTTCAATAAATGGTGTTGGGAAAACTGGACTGCAACATACAAAAACAATGAAACTAGACTACTATCTCATACCATATAAAAAATCAACTCAAAATGGATAAAAGACTTGACTGTAAGACTTGACACCTTAAAACATATAGAAAAAGACTAGGGAAAACACTATGACATAAACCTCAGGAACATCTTTGAGGATTCTTCTTCAGAAGCAAAGAAAACAAAGGAGAAGATGAACAGCTAGGACAACATCAAAATAAAAAGCTTCTGGGCAGCAGAATAATCAAAACAAAGAGACATCCCACTGAAAGGAAGAAAATAGTTGCACACCATATGACAGATCTGCTATCAAAGATCTACAAAGAACTTACACAATTCAACAAAAACAAAGCAAACAACCCAGTCAAAAATGGGAAAAAGACACTTCTCCAAAGAAGAAAGGCAAATGACCAACAGACATATGAAAAAATATTCAACATCACTAGTTATCAAGGAAATGTAAATCAAAACCACAATGAGATACCACCTCAATCCAGTAAGGAGGACCCACATTAACAAAACCAGGAACAACAAATGCTGGAGAGGATGTAGAGAAAAAGGATTTCTCTTACACTGCTGGTGGGAGTGTAAACTGGTTCAGCGACTATGGAAGACTGTGCGGATGTTCCTCAGAACACTGAAAATGGAACTACCCTATGATCCAGCGATTCTAGTCTTGGAATCTACCCAAAGGACACAAAAACATTAATTTGAAAGGAAACCTGCACTCCTATGTTTATTGCAGCATTATTTACAATAGCCAAGATATGTAAACAACCCAAATGCCCCCAAATAGAAAAACAGATCAAAAAGTTGGGGCACATTTATGCAATGGAATACTACTCAGCAATCTAAAAAGACAAACACATGCAATTTGCGGCAACATGGATGGAGCTGGAAGGGATTATGCTAGCCAAAATTAGTCAGAAGGAAATAGATAAACATTAGATGGTCTCACTTACATGTGGAATATAGAGAAACCAAACAAAAGGCAAGAAAAAGTCAAAATTAACAAGCTGACCATAGAACTGAGGCAGACAGCAAAAGAGGAGGTGGGTGCGGGGCAAAACAGGGAAGGGGTGAACACAAGGGAATATGGTGATGGTTCATGGGTGGTAAGGTGGTAGCAGAACTATGGGGACTGGAACAATGTAAGAAAACACACACACAACACACACACACACAGAGATTGTTCCTGAAAAAGATTGTGCCTGAGGCTAGATTAATTTTTGTACTATACTTGATTTTCTAGGAGCTCTGAAGAATAATTTATTGTGAAGATACATCATAAAATCTCCAATGTTGATATATCCAGTAATTGAGTTGAATAATTGCCTTTTGAAATTCCTTGGTAATATGGAATCAGACTAGCTTTTTACCTCCTAGAGACAGACATTTTGAAAGAGGGTTTTTTTTGAAGTAATGCTAAACTATTTAATGTTTTGGATTCTCTTTGTGGTTAGAAAAACCAAAGTGTTTGGCTTAAAAGAAAAGGAGAGTTAGTTTTTTGTTTCATCATTTGTGTTCTAGATGACCTCACCCACAACCCGTTTTGTCATCCTTTTTTGGTGTTGGGCAAGCAGCACCAGCCCGTGGAGAGTGCCTAGCACTAGTGATATATGTGTGTATTTTGGAAAGTGAATTTAGAAGAAATGTAAAACACTGCTTGCAGTAAACTCCTTTTGATGCTATAAGGCACACAGGTCTTAATGACATAGTACAAGGAGTGTTCACAGCATAAAAATGATGTGATTGGAAACATACTGCTTTCTTCCTCTAACTTTTAGTTTTTTAATTTAGGGCCCAGGGTGGGAAACTTCCTTGTGTCTGAAATATATGCACCTCTGCATTATACAAAACAGTCATTCATAATATATGTACATTTAATGCACAAATGAAGAATATGTTTTTTAACCTGGTAAGAAAAATGAGCAGAGTTTACAATTCTGGGGTAGATCATGGCTGACTCAATTTGAAGCACTGTTTAGTAACCAAAGCTAGTAAACTCTCAATATACTTTAAATTAAGGTTATTGGCAATGTAGATAAGTTGCCTTTGAACTAAGGCAAGTAAAACAAGTTATTCAAAATAGTTTCTTAGAATACATTAGAATTCAAGCCTCCTCATGGTATTCTTTTCTTGCAAAAGACAGACTAGTCCTAACCTTGCCAACAACTGGTTTTGTAGCAATTTACTTACTGTCTCTGAACATGAGTCCGCATATATAGAATAAGAAACTGCCACTAAATCATTCTTAATTCCCTTCAGCACTTTTTACAATTCTATAATTCTACATACACGAGATTCATGTATATATACACATGCATCTTTGTTTCTCCCAAATGTGGCGAAGCTAGATCTTTCATATTACAGCTCTATTGTGAAGAGATGAGGAGTATAAATATGTCCTCTTATCTACCCATACCTTCTCAAACCCAGGCAAGAGGCCAGAGTTAAGGCTTCTGGTGATTCTGAACTGCCTACCCTTATAAAGTTGGAAAAGACCCAGCAGGATCCTCTTCTGATGGGTGAGCCCACCAGTGAATAGAAGTTTTCCTAATAAAGTACAAGAGAGAGCACTTTTTCACATAGTCCCACAACAGCATGCACAAGTCTGATGGAAGAAGCGGGCAACAATGTTGCAGCTGCAAAAGCCTCTTCTTTGCTGAATTGTTGCCAATATCAATCAATATCAATTGGAAAATAGTTTGGGGCCCCTTTTGTTGAATTTGGTCTCTCAGTACAGTACTGGGATCACAATAAAAGTGATATCCCAATAAAACCCTGGTCATACCCATTATAGACTACCTTTCTTTTTAAAAATGTCAAGATTAAAGAATCTTATAATTTTTAAACATGAAATTAGACTAAGGAATTATTTTTCAAATCCTCCCTTTCACAAAGGAAGAGACTGAAGCCTAGACCACTTTAGCATTATACCGATATCTGATGGGATAATATTTCTTATCTATAGAAATTTTGAAAGAAATAAGCATGCACGTAATAGGTACTGCTTTCATTCAAGAAAACATCAGGTCTCATAAGAGGAACAGAAATATTTTTAGAAGTCTGTACATCGTAATTTAACAAAGTAATTTACCATACTTATGTTCAAAAATCTTTCTGATGATATTCTCCTATAGTTTTATAAACAATTACCTACAGTACACGAATTAATACCTAGAAAAAAATCAAGTTTTCCCCTTACTAAGGGCATCTCTCCTCTGTGAGGAGATCATTGTGGTGGGTAATGGGGTACAATTTTTACCTTCTTGACTCTATCTAAGTGTGTAATCAGAAACATATGGTTTAATTATAAAAATGATATTTTGAAGATCTATTTTCCCAACTTATTTCAATTACTTATTTCTAATGAAAGTGCCTCTTTTTATTGACACATGCATTAAACTAACACGTTAGTCAATAACAAAACTACATCCATTGAGGTGGTTCACGAAGAGAGGGCTTTTCCCATGAAATATACATATGAAATATTCAGCCCTTTCTTATTTTTCTTTTAGAATCATATCAGAAATAGTCTTCTGGGAGAATCAAATTAGCTCAGGTACCGAGAGTGAGCGCCTCATTAAAATGTTCCTGGGTAATAAGCATGCTGAAATGCCTCAAGTGTAAGTAGATGGTGCAGATGGGTAATTTGAATATGCATATATTCCTGCCTTTATGTTGCTCTGCCCTACTTAAACTACCATTCATTTGAGTTAATGCCACAGCATATCTGTCCTTTTCTACACTGCATCCAGAATTCAAACTAAAATTATTCCTCTGTGCTGTATTATGGATGAAAGATTTGAGTAGGATTTTCTTTCTCCAGTGCCAGGCTTAATAACATGAAACTGAAGCATCCACACTCGCCATTACACCTAAGGACTGTGGGTGTTCGCACTAAGATATTTTCACTCAACACAGCTCTGGTATCTCTTTTTAGCCCATAAAACATCTGGCCTGGTTGTTGATTCTCATGGTTGCAAACTCACAAATAAACCTGATGAATTTTCTGCAAGTTAGATCATGTCCGATTTCAGTAAATTATCATCTTGTGACATGCAGTCATTTCAGGCCACCCAACAACAATTAAACTCCAAACAAATAAGTTGCCAAAAGAAAATTAACTCTTACACTATGCTGAAATCCTCTAAGTAGCACAATTCTCTCTGAAGAGAATAAACATAAGGTGGTGACATGTGTGTACAATAACATGTAACTTAATATGAGTTTATATCAATTAGCTCATTTAGCTCTTTCTATGCTTTTTCTTAATAAGAAATAGAAAAACACAGGGGAGCATACATCCCTATATATGAAATAATGGAGGACCTTTTATTTAGGTTTCCTTCTCACAACACAAAAAGATAATCATCCTAGATACCTTAGCATTTGTTCTGCCTTCCAATCTCTAGAATTCCTACTGTGATTCAAGATGGTGAAGCAATTAGCATGCGCATTATTGTTGTACTCAGGCCCACATTGTGTTAAGTTAGTAAGTATGGTTATTGGAAGGCAGTGTTTGTCTCTCTAGAAAATTTACTTCTTTTCCTACCTTTATATGGTTCCTAATGCTAATATACATTTATACTTAGACCTGAAGTTTTAATCCAAGGTTGTTAAAATTTTTATTTTTTAAATTCTTGTTAGATGCAGTAGACAGGAAGTGGAGGGGAAGGATTAGAAAGAATTGAATAATGGAAGGCAAGAAGATTCAACTGCTGACAACTGCTTATTGAACTCCAGGTCTCATACAGTGTGATACTGATCCATAAATGTAATTATGGCTGTTAATAAAACATGCATTAGAGAAGTGCAGAGGAAATGGGGCTAACAAAGGAAGTAATATCTATAGTTCCTATAGAAGTAGGAATCTACTTAAACCTAGGAACAGATAAGGATAATTTTTCAAACTTTATATTTAAAGTCATTTGCCCAAGTTCATCAAATGTATTAATACAAACGACACTTTACACACTCTTGGACCTCCCTGGTGACCTAGGGGTTAAGTCTCAGCACTATCACCACTACAGGCTGTATTCAATCCCCAGCCAGGGAGCGAACCCACATGGCGCAGCACACCTCTCCTGTCTTGCCCACTGCTCCCCCCAGCAGTGTATTTCAGTAAATCCACCTCCTCTGCTCCTCACTCTGTTTCTGGTGAATCCTCTCATCCCCCGTATCTCTGACCTACACCCCAGCTCTTCCATGTGAAAATAAAATCTTAAAAAATAATAATAATAAAATACACACTCTTGGAGGATATTCAAGATTTGGGAATGTATCTTTCCAAAATGCAAGCAAATTGCATTGCAAGGCAAAAGAACACCTATACCTAGTAAGAAGCTTGAAACATAAAATTCATCTTCCAATTAAAAATATAGTTATAAGTAAGTTCTCATACCAGGTGTTGTAGATTGGGTACACTGAGAAATGTCCTTGAGACATAAATGTGCTGTTTGATGTTTATTTAAGGAGTAGGATGAATATATGTGGGGAAGGAGTGAAGGAAGCAGGACTGGGAAGGAGATGCTGAATTTTGGATTCAGTCCCAACAAAGGGGGAGCTAATGCCACAGGAGCTATAGAACTGAAATGACTGTTCTCAAACGGAAGTCTTTATACCTTCGCACCGGCCAGTCATTTGACCGAAGCCGACTTTGGGGAGAGGGCATAATTTGGATGAAATGATCTTTGTTCAACGTCAAATTTCAAAAAGGGACTAAATTGGAAGCCATGAGCTTTCCAACAAGAACTTTAAAATGACTAACTTCTGTTTCACAATCAAATTTGTCAATTCTCTCATGTAGCACAACCATTCTAAGTGGAAAGAACTGCACTGATTATATCCACGGGAATATATGAAAGCATGATAGTCTTTCTACTCCCAAGCATTTTCACTTCTGTTTATTTGCATCTTCACTTTTATCAGAAGCTGTGAGAGACCTGAATGAATTCCCAACTGGAGGAATTTCAAGTAGTATAACCAAGAGCAATGGAAATAATGGATTTAGGAGCAAGAATTTATTGGCCCCTGAGTTAACTCCCTTAAACTGACTCACACTTTACAGCACACCTAAAGATGATCTAAGAAGATTACACTCAAACTACCTTAAAAATAGAATTGGCCTTTATCTCAAATTCTTGAGAAAAAATAATCCTTTAGTTTAGGCTGGTAATTAAATACCACAATAGATGTTGATAATAGTTTACTCTTCACAGAATCATCTTGACTTTTACATGAAATTCCCTATTTTTAGTTACAAAAATATATTCCAGCAAATTCAGTATTAAAGCCTGTAGTGTCAGTTATTCTTCTACAATGAAAAATGGATGACAACCCTGTTGTACACCAAATTAAAAAATGGTGTTTAGTAAATTGATTTTTAAAAGCCTAACCTTTCCCCTCGCCTCTTCAATTTTCAAACATAGAAAAATAGAAGAGATTAATTTCCAATGTTCTCTATATACCATTTTGTTAATAAATTTCAGTGAGAATGACTCAATTTCATATGAAAGAGAATTATAAAATCAACCAAAATAACATGTCAGTGATTTTAATTAATATTCATGACTGGTCTTTTATACTTGCATTTTTTGTGCCATCATGTATCTTTCTGGTTTAAAACTAATTGCACAACTTTACATATTTCAAGATATTGTAAGAGTAGCAAAATGTCAGAGTAAAATTCATTCATTGTCACATGCATGCAACTCTATACCAGACACAGTTAGAGCATTATCAAATTGGGTGGCTGGGTTCACTAGGTTAAGATAATATTCAGTACTTTAGAAAAAAGAAAACAATATCTCAGAAAAATAGGCAATTCTCTAAGTAAACTATTGACAAATTTTCACAGTAGAGAAATAACTAATTCCAAAGGACTTTGAGTATGGTCAATAGAAACTTTTTTCTGCTGTCATATAAATGGTTAGAGTCAAAATCATCCTGTTTTTCTATCACCTTCCCTTCTTCTAATTTATAAACATTTACTTAGTGCCTTATGTACAGGATAATTTTATTTACCAGTAACTGCAGACAAGGTATTCAGACCTATGAGCTTTCCAAGAACCACTCAAATTTGTTTGCAACATTAAATGTAAAATTTTTGCACCCTACTAAATATAAAAAAGTTGCAATCAAAATTATGAAATGCTTAATAAAATGTCCACAAAATGTAGCACTAATTCAACTTTCTTAAATTTAGTATTCATAAAATTTAATTGCGATTGAAAAAAATTATGGGTTAGATTTCATTTATGAAGAATTTCCAAGTATGTGTAATTGTGGAGAAATCATAGCTAATGAAATATAAATGAATTATTTGCAGACAAATAATTTCAAATCCAAATTACTAAAATTTCTTTTAAAAATTAGAATATTTGGGGCTTGCAAATGTATTAAGGATCTTGCATGCAAGTGCAAGCCTCTGTTCTAGATATCTGACATTGACTATCTAAACTGACCATAACTACATCAATTTGATTCAAAAAAAGGAAACTTTTTTGAATACCTGTGAAAATGCTGAACAAGTTTTCAAGGTAGTTATACTGTCTAAATTGATCTTCATAATTTATTTTTCAATCCAATTCAGCAGCAATTTATTCATTTCTATTCTGTCTGGCACTGTGCTAGTTACTTTGGGTATACATAAATAATATGGTTACGCACAGTGTTCTCAAGGAGCACAAGAAATTCAGACAAATAAGTAAAAGTGTATATAAGAACATAAGTGATATAGGTAAGCATAGTGTTCTATGACATTATCTAGAAAGGAAACCTTCCAGATTTGGAGAATTAAGTTTCATGAAGGCTGTTGCTCTAAAATTGAAACTAGTAGGATAACACTGAAAATAAGTCAGGGGAAGGAATGAAGAGGGACTCAAAAGTTCCAGGAAGAAGAAACAATGAATGCTCAGTAATAAGGTGTGTTTATCATCCAGAAACAAGGCAAATAGAAATACCTGACAACCTATCATAAGACTTTTACATCAAAAACTACCTTTGATCCAACAGAACCAAGCCTGCTAAAAGAAAAGCTGTCAAAATCTGCATTAGGCAAATGGATTTCTATATCAAGAAACTAGACTCTCCACCCATATCTCCAAATTTATGCCTTCTCTAAATGTCAACTGTTGTGTAAACATGACCTTTGAAAGAAGCAATTTAACTAAGGGTTTCAAAATCATTCAGTGAAAAGGGTGATACAACTGCTTCATCTGAGTGAAAGTGAATGGCCCATGCAGAGCCACTAATATAAGCCATTAGCCATATTGTGCCTCCAGGAAAATTATATGACCTTCCAAAGACAATCCAAGTATTTAAGTGTCCTAGGGACCCATCATGTAAAGTGCAACTGACAAACAGCTTGTCTAAGGCAACAGGAGCCCACATACTTAAAAAAAATATATTTCAATGGTGAGATCTGATAAAACCAAATTATCTATTTTACAATTTCAGAATTTAAAATAACAATTTGAAATAAGTATGTTTAACTAATGACTGCTGGAAGACAATTCTCCATGGGTCTATTGTATATCTATGTCTGGTGAACAGAGGAACTGATCGCCATCGTTCTAAACTCTCCGGTATCACAAAAATAATATATTCCTTTAGAGGAAGTTGGGGTAGGTTTGTTTGTGACCAATTATGAAGGCTTATGACTTCTTAAACTGGGGGTTCCTTGGGTGTGATGCAAACCTACTACATGGGCCACCCTGGGTTACTCCTGTGGTGCTTGGGGAGAGGGCACTTGGAATTGAGGTGCCACGAGAAATAAAGCCCTTTGCTCTGACCCGGCAGTCTCAGGTCCCTTGACAACCTCAACAAAATTGTAGCAGGCTAACCTGTTTGCAAGTAAGATAAAGCCTCAGAAACTTTTCCATTCTTAACAAAAACATAATTTTTCATGTGTTTGATAACATATCTATATTGATAAGATTTAGATATGTGTTTTTTTATTTAAACCTTTTGATCAATTTAAATAGGTTAAATCTTTGCCTGAGCGGAGCTTCATAACATTGTAATTTGCAAATGATCCTTATCTAATAAGATTAGATATTCATTATAATTAGACAAATTTATTTCTGCCCTAGAGATAATTCATAATTAAAAGCAATATTGTGAATTAATGGTTTACCAAGACCAAGTTGTAATATGGGAAAGGATTCTTGCTTTCTCGAGCACTAGAAAGAATCTTGGGGTGAAATATTAAAATGATCCATAAAACACTTCTTGTAATTTAATTTCTACTCTTAAATGAAGTTATAAAATGATGGTATCAAGTTCTGGATTTTTATGGTGTATTTTTCCCTGGGGTAATACATGAATTTCTGCAAAAAAAGAAAATTAACTCAGGTTATTTGAATTCATTTTACAAATTTCCAATCACTTAGAGTCAGCTAACTTATTTTCCAAATTGACTTTAATACCTAAATTTTATGCTTTATGATCTGAAGTATAAAGTTGCATTCTTAAGTATATGTGCAAACAATAGCAGGTCCCAGCGGTGGGATCAGACTATATGTCACAAAATGGCTGGATGTTAAAGATGCTTTTTGTGTCCTTTGGGTAGATTCCTAGGAGCAGAATCGCTGGGTCATATGGTAGCTCCATTTTTAGTGATTTGAGGAACCTCCACACAGCTTTCTATAGTGACTGAATCAGTTTGTATTCTCACTAAAAAGCTGGTTCTTTGAAAAATAAAATAGACCACCTATAGCTATGGTTACAAAGAAAAAAAGGGATAAAACTATAAGTAGAATCCAAAATGAAAGAGGAGAGGTTACAGTAGATATTGTAACCTCTGAAATACAAGGGATCATAAATACAAAGGATCATAACTATACACTGACATGCCAATAAGTGGAGTAACTTTGACGGAATGGAAAATTCTTAGGAATATACAAACTCCTGAGACTTAATCAGTAAAAACCAGACAACCTGAAAAGACCAAGGAATGGAATTGAAACAGTAATCAGAAATCTCCAACAACAACAACAAAACAAAGAAACAAAAGCCCAGTACCAAAAGTTTTCACTAATGAGTTCTACCAGTCTTTCAATGATGAACTAATACCTATCTTTCTCAAACTCTTCTGAAAACTGAAGGAGAGGCAATGCTTCCAAATATATTTTATGAGGTCAACATTATTCTGATACAAAAGAGAAGACAAGGACATCACATACACAAAAAAGAAAAGTACAGAACAATATCCCTGATCAACACACATGCAAATATCATCAAGTCAATTTCAACAATGCATAAAAGCATCATCCATCATGACCAAGTGGGATTTATCCCAGGGACACAGGATGGCTCAACATCCAAAAATCAATCAATGTATTCACTACACTAACAGAAGTAAAGATAAAAATCATATGATCATATCAATAGATGCAGAGAAAGTATTTGAAAAAAAAATCCATCAACCACTTGTGATAAAAAATCCTCAAACAAAAAGGGGATAGAAGGAGCATATGTAAATATACACAAAAAATGAAAAGACTACTAAAAACTATTAGTGACAATAAATAAGTACTATAAAATGGCAGGTTACAAAATCAATTTGCAAAATTCAGTTGTATCCTGTATGCAAACAATGACTAGCAGAGAAAGAAATCAAGAAAATAATCCAATTTACTATCACATAAAGTATTCAAATGCTTTGGAAAGATAATCCCTGCTTATCCACCTGATGATCTAGCTGATCTAGGGAAAGTGGGGTTGAAATTATGGGTGGCGTAGGAGTCTATTGAGGACCCAAAAGTAATGCTAGCGAGGGACTTCAAGTAACTATTAACCAACCTGTTACCAAAAGCATGTGTCTCAGTCTAAGGACCACAGTTATTTTTACAGAATATATTTGCCAAAACTTGTTAAAATTCCCTTATCTGGTTCTGTTTTAAAAATATAGTCCAGGGCCTCCCTGGTGGCGCAGCGGTTGAGCACTGCGCTGTGGAGCTGTCGGCAGCCCACGATGCGAGTTCGACGCCCAGCCCGGGGAGAGTCCCACATGGTGCGGCAGACCTCTCCTGCCTCGCCTGCTGCTCCCCTCAGCAGTGTATTTCTGATCTGCCTGTTCTGCTTCCCACTCTGTGTCTGGTGAACCCTCTCGCCGCCCCATGCCTCTGGCCTGTACCCCAGCTTGTATGTATAAATAAAAAAAAGGGGGACAGCTGTTGACATACATTTAAAAAAATAAATAAAAAATAAAAATAAGGTCCATTTAAAATGAGGCTAACCCAGCTCAAAGTTGTAAGAAATAACACTGCAAAGAGAAGCTCGATTACAATTTTAAGCCATTATAATGCCCCTAATGTTTCCAGGTTTGTTACTATCAAAATTGATGTGTGACCTTGCACAGATCATTTAATCTCTCTACCTACAGATGTCATCAGTAATTTGGGAGTAATATCACAAATGTTACAAAAATGTGAGGCTCCATAAAGCACTTTCAGAGACTCAAATGAAGGGATTATATATGCATAAAGTGCATTCTGATCATGAAAAGTAATAATAAACTGTTTCTTGGCATTCTGCACACTAATTAGAATTGCATCCTGTACTGGAGGACTAGAAGAGTTGAAACTAAGTTGAGAATTCTGTTTCTAATCCCATTGTGATTTATGTGTAGGCTGATCATATAATTTTTTGTCCAAATTGGAACATTGTTAATAGAGAAAGAATACACTAAGCAGGAACAAGCATAATTTAGAATTGTCCTGGGCAAAGCTACACTAACCAATATATTTATTCCTTCATAGTTTGGATTTCTGTAGCATCTTCTATAAAACTCAAAGATCTCTCTGGGAAATTCCAATTATTGACTGTTACCACTTGCGGCAGAACTCTATGACAATATCAGAGTAGTGTAAGGCAACTATGGGCATTTTAACAGGGCACAAACAATAGAGGAATTTTACTATACTCACCTTCAACCCAGATTTTGAAATGGAGGTCTCATAACTATTACCATGCTCTAACCATGTATTGTCTCACTCTCATTCACAGAAAGTCTCTTGACCTGAAATATGTTTTCAGCACATTAATACAATGCATGTGGCCACGCCCTCTGCATGTAAAACTGTGCCCTGTTTGAGTTCTGACTTATGCAACTCACATCATGTTTCTGAGCCTCAATTACCCCATATAAGAAGCCAAGTGTTTTTTAAGCTTCCTTAGGCTCTGATAATACTAGATTTTATGTCCTCTTTGTCTGTAACAATGAGAGGAAAATATAGTTTCTTTTGAAAATCACTATAGGTTGAAGACATTGTTTTTCTCACTTTCTCTCTCCCTGCAACACACACTGTCACACACATGCATGCACACACATCATTGTTCGTCATACTAACAAGCAACAGCAAAGAGAAAAGGCAAGGCCGGAAGACGTGATGTTGAAAAAGTGAAAGTGATATATAAAAATGGAGGGAGTGAGGAGAAGGTTAGGCTGGGAGAGGAGAGAGGCAGAGCTAAGCACTGTGCGGTGGGCAGTCGGAATTGCCTTGTGCATTCATGACTGCTAGTCATGATCATGGACTGTGAAGGAAGGCAAGAAAAAAGAAGCACCTTTAAAAAAAATCTTCCCTATTTTATATTTTCAATCTGTAGAAAAAAATGTTCATAATATGTAATCAGTCAACAATTTACAAGATCATTAAACTCCTACAACAGAATGAAAGAAGTCATTAAGTTTCAAAGACTTTCTTAGTAGCAAGTTTCAAAAGAAAATGTAATAGAAGTTGGCTACTAGATGAAGTGTTTGAACCCAAGTTCAGAAGACAGCACTCGCCAATATTCTGCCAGGATACCAAATGGACTGGGGCAATTTGAGTCATGGACTTGTTCAAATCAGAATGTTCTTATTTCTGTTCCAAAAGTCCAGCTTTCAGGTAATGCTAAATTATAGGGCATAGGAAATAATGTAAAATAATATGATTTGAGCAAAAAGATAAGCTTGTTTCATTACTTGTTTCTAGGCTAACCCTTTGCTATTATTTCAATAGAACTGATAAATGCAGACTAATGAGCCTTGAACTGAAAACTCAAAAGTAGAGAACTATTTCGGTGTTGAAGAATGCTAATTAGGAAGCAGCAAAGTGGACACAGTGCAGAGAGGGAAATACCTAAAAGCTTCAGTCTGCCCTGTATAACTAGGAGGATTATATATATATAAAACAGGATAATATGGCAAAAATGCTTTGAACTAAGTATCAGGATAATGATATATTATACTTGGTTCCCTAATTTATTTAGGAAGGATTTAGTATGCACCTAGTATGTGTCAGACAGTGTCTAGGGAGAGAAAAGCAATAATGTTTGAATAAAGCATAGAACGCAACGGAAGTCTGGGCCAAATGGTATCCAAGGAGTTTCCTTGCTTCTCAGCCAGAAGAATAATCTGAAAGTCAACTTAGATTGACACCTCACTCAGAGGGTTCATAACTTGAGGCAAATCAGAGTACCAAATGGACTTAGGAGACCAGGAAATACTACACTAGAGGGGACACTGAGGAGAGTCACCCTTCACTAAACAAGAGGTGGATCGAGAGAAATGCCTGGAGACTGTGGTCCCAGGTGGGAGGCTGCCTTGCAAACTGCTGTGACGGTGTATGGCCAGCAGCCCCGGGGAGGGGAGAGCTAGAGAGTGTGGAAGCAGATACCTCTGACTGAAGGGAGATATCTGTGGAGGAGCTGGGCTTCTTCTGGCGAAAACACACACACACACACACACACACAAACACACACACACACACACACACACACACACACACCCCTCTCTGCTGGAGAAATAGAAGTACTGCAAATCTCTAATGGAATGGTAAGAAACAAATACATAAGGGATTGACTATTCTGGGTTTTTTATGATTCCATATGAAGTTCAATAGTACTTGTTCCATTGCTTTGAAGAAAGCTGTTGAAATTTTTATTGGGACTGCATTGAATCTATATATTGATTTGGGTAAGATGCCTATTTTGATAAGATTAATTCTTCCAATCACAAGCAGGAGTATCTTTCCATTTCTTTGTATCGTCTATGTCTTTTAACAATGACTTATAATTTTCTTTGTATACATCCTTCACCTCCTTTGTTATGTTTACTCCCAGGTATTTAATGGTTTTTGGTGTAATTATAGATGTAATTATTTTCTTAATTTCTTCCTCTTCTAGCTCATTGTTTATATATTGGAAGGCAACTGATTTTTGTGTATTGATTTTGTAACCTGCCACTTTGCTATAGTGGTTTATTGTTTTAATTAGTTTTTCCATGTAGTACTTAAGGTTTTCTATGTAATCTCTTATGAATCTCTTATTTCTGAGATGTCTGTTGTAATGTCTTGGCTTTTGTTTCTGATTCCATTGATTAGTTTTCTCATTTTCTTTTTTGGTGAATCTAACTAGAGATTTTTCTGTTTGGTTTATTTTTTAAGTACCAGCTTTTGCTCTCATTGATCTTTTGCACTGCCTTTTTGTTTCTATTTCATTTATTTCTGCTCTAATATATATTATTTCCTTCCTTCTTGGGGATTTTGGTTGTGCTTATTCATCTTTCTTTGGTTCCTAAGGTGAGTGATTATTTGAGCTCCTTTGTGTCTTAATATGGGCCTGTTTTACTATATATTTCCTGCTTCCTACTGCTCCTGCTGTATTTCATAGGTTCTGGCAGGTTGTGTTCTCACTTTCATTTGTCTCAAGGTATTTTATAATCTCTTCTAGATTTCCTTGTTAACCCACTAGTCATTCAATAGTGTGGTATTTAGTCTCTACATACTAGAGACTTTTCCTGCTTTCTTTTTGTGGTTAATTTCTAGGTTAATACAATTGTCATCAGAGAAGATACTTGATATGATTTCAATCTTCATGAATTTATCGACACTTGTTTGTGACCAACCTTCCAACTGAATCGGGAGGAAGTAGAAAACTTGAACTGACAAATTGCAAGGAAGCAAATTGAAACAGTGATCAAAAGTCTCCCTGAAAACAAAAGATCAGGACCAGACAGTTTCACAACTGAGTTCTACCTTCAAAGACAAATTAATATCTATCCTTCTCAAACCCTTACAAAAATTTGAGAGAGAGGGAATACTTCCACATTTTATGAGGCCAACATCACCCTATACTAAAACCAGATAAAGGCACCACCACAAAAAAAGAAAACTAAGAGCAATTTCCTTGATGAATATAGATGCAAAATCCTTAACAAAATCTTAGCAAACTAAATCCAACAATGCATTAAAAGGGTTACACATCATAATCGAGTGGGATTTATAACAGGGACATAAGAATGGTTCAACATCTGAAAATCAATTAATGTAATTTACCACATTGACAAAAAGAAATTTGCCACATGATCATATCAATAGATGCCAAAAAAAGCATTTGATAAAATTCAATTTCTAATCTACAAATTTATATTCATTTTAGTGAAAAACCTTGAAAAACTGGTGATCGATGAGACATATCTCAAATAATAAAGGCCATATTAGAAAAACTTGTGGCTAACATTGCTCTTAATGGTAAAAAACTGAAAGTTTTTCCACAAGACAAGAATATCCACTCTTACCACTACTATTCAGCATAGTATTGGAAGTCCTAGCTAGAACAATCAGGCAAGAGAAGTAAATAAAAGGAATCCAAACTGGGGAAAAAAGTAAAGTTATCATTATTTGCAGATGATAAAATAATATATAGAGAAAATCCTAAAGACTACACTGAACAAATAATTGAAATAGTGAATCTAACAAGTAGCAGGACACAAAATCAATCTACAAAAAGCAGTCCATTTTCTATATGCAAACAATCAGTTAGAAAAGAAAAACATCAAGAAAATAACTCCATTGACAATCACAACAAAAATTAATAAATGCCAAGTGGTAAACTTAAAGGAGGTAAAGGACCTAGTTAATGAAAACTTAGACATTGCTAAAAGAAATAGAAGAAAAGAAATGGATATTCCCTGCTCATTATTCAGAAGAATTAACTTTGTTAAAGTGATCATGTTACCCACAGGAATATACAGATTTAGTGCAGTCCCTATCAAAGTTTCAGTAGCATTCTTCAAATGATTTAAACCCAAACAATAAAAACAATATAAATACCACAAAAGGCCTTGAATACCCAAAGCAACATAACAAATAAGAAAAACGGTGGTTTCACACTTCCAGACTTCTAACTTTACTACAAATCTATAGTAATGAAGACATGATACTAGAAGAAAATCAGACACACGTACCAATGAAATAGAATTTCTTGAAGAGAAAAGAGCCTGGACCCAAATAGGGACCCAGTATTTAAGAGGTAGGCCGAGGAAAGGACATCTGCAATGGAAAGTAGGAGCCAGGAGAGATGATGAGTGGTGTTACAGAAATCCAGAGAAAGGAGTGCTTCAAAAAGGAGCTAATCCAACACTTCTGTGTACTTTGACAAGTAAATTTCCCTTATTGACCTCACCATCATCTATATGATAAGAAAACTGGCCTGGATGATCTCTAAAAGTCCTCCCAGCCCTGTTACCCTGCTATGCCATAGGAGATTTGAAATGTTGCCCCTTATTTTGACTAACGGGAAGAAGGGCATTATTTCCAAGTTTAGAACTTCAAGTAGTCATCCTTAAACCTAGCCATCGATCTAATCAAAGATTTTACATCAAATAACAACGCCTACAACACATAAAAGTAATATTAAAGACAACTTAGTAAATTAATAACAAGTAAACAATGGATCGTATCATAACAATAAGTTCTGACACAGTGGATGTGGTAGCTGTGTGATAAGAGCTGCCCCATAACAAGGTGTGAACCATAACCTACTTCGTTCTTTTGGAAACAGAAAGATAATTTTCTAAAATATAAATATTAGTCAAAGAGTCTCCTCTGATTTTTCATTCTTTTTTTATTTTGTTTTGTGATAACTGACCCTTTGATGAGGCTACATATATACTGTGTCTTGATGCTGATTTTCTGTCTGTATATGTATTTCTCTTCTATATAAAACAAAGTGAAAGAAAGAAATGAAACGATTTCCAAAATTAAAAAAATGGAGTGGAAAGTAATAAAGTTGCTATATCCCAAAGCCAAAATTCATTCTGGACTTCCTGCCCTTCAAATCTTTTTCATCCCCATAGGCCTGCACTGAATATAGATGTCATTAATCAGGCTTGGTTCCTGGGTACCAGGGACAATACATTGTTGCCCTCAAGCTGGATATAATACAGTCTGACCTATATTGGCCAGTTGGTTTCTTTGCCATTCCCCATGCTGGAAATAACAGGGTCAGGCTGACTGGTGACACATGAGGTGACCCACTGAAACAGGCAGTGGGGGAAAAGGAGTCACTTCATTCTCTTTTACCTTCCCCCCAAAATCTTCAAGTGGGGGCACAAAGGATAAAACCAAAAGAAGTCAGGGCAGCAACAAGAAACAGAAGAAGCCAGACGATATTGGCAGGAGCCCGCTTATTCATGTCAAATCTGTCAGGTGTGTTAGAAGAAAGTGTCTGAAATAATAATTCACTTCCTCTTCCTGTAGCCCTCTCAGTGACAGAGTTACCTATTTGCCTTGTCCCCCAATCTTCATTTCCACAGCCAAGTCCTTGCACTCAGGCCATTGTCACCCTGCCTGTTCCTCCCTGAGCCTTCTATTGGGTCTCCCTGTCTAGTGTCTCTTCTTGGACCCTGGTCAGTCTTGTTTGCTATTCCTATATTTAGCCTTCCCAAAGGTTAAATGTCATTTTCCTTATATATACCACCTCCTAAATAACAAGAGACTCTTTCTATACACCGAATCAAATGGAAATTCGTCCTTTACCCTTGTCCCATCCCCACCCACCACGACTTTTCTATCTCATCTTTTATGATCTCACAATCTGCCTTTTCATTACAGGGAAACAATTGTTCTGCTTGTTGAAAGACTACAAGTGCGTACAATAAAATGAGACACTTAACTTTTTTTAAATTGTCTTTAAAATAGATGCTAAGTAGAAAGGAAATCTCAAGAGAAGGAACATACAAGGAGGAGAAGCATCAAACACAAACTTTGACCCAGGTTTCCTGTTGCTACCAGATTACTTCCAACCCCTCCAGCTCTGCTGTGATCATTAAGTAAAGAAGAGAGTATTTGCTAAATGCCTATTAAATGTCAGGCCTTGTAGGACTATATGTCATCTCATTCCAGCCCGATGGCCCTTTAGGCAAGTACTGGGGTTCTTACAGATGAGAGGTTAAGACTCAGAAAGGAGATAAAAAGCAATTGACAGGACTGCCTGTCTCCAAGCCCAGTGTCTTTCTCCTTAAATGAAGTAACACGGAACGTGTCTATATTCATTAGATCAGCTGTTCAGCAGACCTCTCCAGGCAAACTAGGTTAAGACAGGAGGAAAGGTCATGAATCTGGCATCTCCCTTTCAGTGTCAAGAGTGTATGAGGTCCTTCCATGGATCTAAAATTAGGAAAAAACGAACTCAAATTCTTATCAGTAGCAACTTAAACTTCACAAGTATACCTATGAATAAGTCAAGATACAGTAATTTTTAAATAAAAAATGCAAATGAATTTCCATTAAATGTAATTGTTTAAAATCTTAAATGTAATGCATTAAATGAACATAAAAATTTAAACGGAAATGGAAAATTTAAAAGGACCATTGAAGGTCATTTGATCATTAATGCTTGGTAAAATATTCCTGCTATTTCCTGCATGGTGAGTGAGCAGCACTGCTCTCTTCCAGAGCGTTCCCTATTTCCCTGCAACATTATTCAAGTGTGGCATCAAGAGCAGATCGAACCTTTCAGTTCTTCATTCTAGATTTTTTTCTCTTTGTGCAGCTTAAAGCAGTATTACCTTCCTCAGCAGCCACACCAGCTTACTATGCATATTGCATTTAAAAAATCAGCTAAAGAGCACTAAAGTGATTTTTGCGTGCACCCGCTCAGCCACACTTCTGCAGTGTGTAGTTACACATCTTGGTTGCTATTTTGGGTGGGAGTTCGGGAATCCTAATGAAGTATCTTGTGGTTATCTTTGCTAAAAATGTGTCTTGTTGGATGCAGCCTGTCAAGAGACTAGTCAAGGATGACACCCAGTTTTTCAACTTTGGTAACTGGGCAATGTAGTTCATAGAGACAAGAAACTCAGGAGGGAAAGCAGCTGTAATGTGAAAGAACTGAGCTTATTTTGGATGTTTTGCACTTGAGCTCCTGTGCAAATCCAAGAGGAGAGTTCTGGGGCTCAGCTACAGCTCTGGGAATCTATAGCTAATTGGTAGGAAGCTAAACAGAAACAGTGAAATCACCCAGTGGATTAAATGCTCAGGTACACTAGCATTTCAGGGCACAGTTTATATAGTTACAGGGAAATGGGATTGCAAAGAGTCAGAGGCAGGAAAAATTCTGCAGTATTACAGAGCAAGTTTATGTCAAAAGTAATTAAAGAATAACACTGGTCAACAGTGAGACCGTTACTGACTTTAAAAGGTCCTAATATGCAGTATCTTGGTGTGCTGAACATGAATATAACCCTGAAAATTTTTTATTAGCTCTCATTTTGAAGATATTTCATATAATTCATTTTATATGTTTCATTGTGTAAATTTATCCAGTAGGACTGCAACAACATCCTAAATCAGCCTAGAATGATGTCATATTGCACCGCATTGCATAATACCATCATGCACACATCATCCAGAGTTGATTGCATCATTTTCTGATGCAATGCAATGCAATGCAATGCAATGAAATACTACTGCCAGGCAGCTGCTGAAGTAAGCTGATGTCAGCAGTGAACGATAGAAAGCCCTGTCGGAAAGGTTGAACACTGGAAATATTTCAGACTTTGTGCGAAACAGTTTAAGCTACTGTTCCACAGAACTGTTATTATTTTATCCATTTAGGCACAGCACAGAACAGTAATGCCTCCAAAGTGCGTTCATAGCGTGGACAATTTCTGCTCTATTTGTGGGGAAGTGACATTTGCCGACCAGAAGAAAAGGATCACTTCTCAAGTGAAGAAGGCTTACCATCTTTACTTCGGATGCAAAGTTGGTGACCAAGACAAGCCTTGGGCCTGGCATATATGCTGTGCTCCGTGTACAACACTGCGTTCACAGTGGTTCAATGGCAAAAGACCATCAATGCCGTTTGCAGTCCCCATAGTGTGGAGAGAGCCAAGCAACCACAGAAAAGACTTACTTCTGCTTGGTTTCTCCTCTTTCCGGTGGAATAATGAAGCAAAAGAAGTCGAGAAGAGTCTACCCAAACATTCCATCTGCATTGAGACCAGTTCCATATGGTGAGGGACTTCCTATTCCAGAACCTCCAGCAGAATATTCTCTTGATTCATCTGATGAAGACAAGGGTGAGCTGACCTGTTCTTCTCCTGTTCCATCAGCATGCAGTGATCCAGATTTTCACTGTGGTGCATCATCAACCCCACACAGACTAACACAGGAAGAACTAAGTGACCTGGTTAGTGATTTGGACTTACCCAAGAACAAGGCAGAATTGCTAGGATCAAGACTCCAACAATGGAATCTTCTAGAAGAAGATGTCACAATTACTTTATATCGAAAGTGCTACCAGCAGTTGGAGCCTTTCTTCAGAAAGGAAAGTACTCTGATATTCTGTTCCGACATTGAGGGCCTCATGAATGCCTTAGAAATCATTCATGACCCACAAAGAATGGAGACTATTTCTAGCCTCTTCGAAACTGAGTCTTAAGGCTGTGCTTTTGCACAGTAGAAACCATCTTCCTTCTATTCTATTCCTGAACAGCTGTACAAGAGACAAGCGAAGAAATCTAAGAAGTAGTCTATGACCTAATTTTTTACAGGTATCAACCGTAGGCCTATTACTATTGGCATGTAATTCGTGATGTAAACATCAATTTATTGCAGATTACAAAAAAACTAGAGCCAAAATTAGAATTTGACTGTCATATTTGTGTTGAGCACATACAAATTGATAGGAAATGACTAATTTTATTTCAGTAACGTGACTTTTGTAAAAATTTGTTGACCAGTGTAATCAGTTGTGTCATATGCCACATAAAGATAGCTGGGAAAAGAAATGAAATACTGTGTTCTAGATACTCTATGCCTATACAATTTCCCCAATTTCCCTCATCAAGAAAAGAAATGGTCTGATATGAATTTCCTTGGTGATTTTATGGTAGATTCAAAGTATCATTGCTTTCTCTAATAAGAGGTTTCACAAGCTCTTCTCAATTCCTACACAACTTTGAAAACACATCCATTGGTCTTTGAAGGATCCATTTTCTTTTCCTTGTTTACTATTGGAATGACAAATCCCTATCCCAATATTTGCTGTATTTCCTCATTCTCAATAATCAACAAACTGGTTGAGCAATCTTATCTATAAAAGTTGCAGGATTCTGATGTGCGATGTCTCTGGATCAGAAGCTGTACATTTATTTTGAAAAAGAAATGACATTAATTTTTTCACATATCTTAAACTTCTATTCTCCCTAATATTTATTCTACCATTTTTATAAGCAAATTATTCCCTCCTTCTAAGGGACATAAGCAAAATAGTTGGCTTAAAAAAACCAAATGAATAATAACATTGGGTTTCAAATTTCTAAAGGTGAGATATACTCAAGTTCATTTCCAGTAGCCTGCAAAGAACTGTTGATACCCATGTCCTGTTAGTTATAACAAGGATACACCCCTCACATTATCCAATTCCCTTCAAATTACATTGCAACTTTACTGTAACACATCTTAACACAGCAGATTTTTACAATTTTGCTTAATGGAATCAAATCTTTCATCATTCTCCTAAATTATAAAATTAGGCAGTATACAATATAACCTCAGTGACCCTCCTATCTGCCTGATAATTTCTCAGAAAGCACCATACCCCTTCTCTGGGTTAAATATTTCTTCAATTTTTGATTGTCTAGGTAGCCCAAGAGCATCAATGCCTCCTGTACCACATACTGCTTCATGTGGATTCAAGGAAACTGAGGAGGTTTTCTTCTGCATACTGTAATGCTATGAAGTACTAGGTAGTGTTTTGTATAGGGGTTCTCCCCTTCTTATCAAGAAAGCAACTAGTGAATAGAAAGCTATGACATCTGGGCAAGATGGCTTCACGGTATGTGTTATTTAACATGAAAGGGATATCAAAAATAGCACAGTTAGGAACAATGATGACAGAGAACAGGGGTTTCATAATTGTAACTGACAAGATCAGTAAACCAGTATATCTCCTACAAAATTAAAAACTCCACTGTATACAGAGAGTATGATTGATAATAGGTATCTTTCAACTGCTACTCTCTGGAGAGTAGGTGCCATTTTTCTTGTCACTTATCTCCCAAAGGTGATAACCTCAAGACACATGGCTTTCCTCTCTGGTACATTCGGAAGCATTACGCTACAGCCCAGTGAAGCGCTTTTGCAGTTGAACCTCCGCAGTGCCCAGCACAGTGTCATCATATCACGCCTAGTTAAATTTTTGTTTATAGTATATTTTACTAGAGGGCAAGGAAACTTCAGCATGCAAGCCACCTTTGGAGTAGACAAGTTACAGGCTCAACAGCTCACTTATTACTTATGCACAATTAAATTAATGCAAATCTTTACTCAGGGTTTTCTGCCTTTAATACTTGGTCTTGTTCCTTATTTCCCTTTAAGCTTCACCTGTGAGTTTATACTGTCCTTTCGTGATCATGTCATCTTATTCCTGTTTGCCAACTGAAGCAAATTATCTCATCTCCTACAGTATTGAAGGAAATATTGTCCTTCCTGAGTATTTGCCCTTCACCAGTGCTACCATCATTTCAGAGAAAAACTCAACTCAGTGTTGAGTTAGCAAAAGTCACCAGCAACTGACAAGAGATTTAATTACGTAAGATGACTCTTCCCATCTCCCTTATTCTCTCTTCTTTCTCCCAATCTTATGGGAGCTTCATTTGAAAAGGGTCAAATAGGTCAGATTCCCTGTCAATAGTGGAGACAATGGCTCAGTGGTATCCACAGCTTCAATATAGAATATTCCTGAATGTGTCTCTCTCCCCTGAAACTTAGCTTTCAGCTGCCCTGAACTGTCCCCCCCTTTTATATATCTACTATATATGTCTGTACCTATCCACCATCTAGCTGCTTATCTATGTATCTCGTCTCCATCAGTCTTTCCAACGAGTAATTCCACTGCCTCTCAAATGCATACTCACACAAATGCTCTTGTCCAATCTATGCTGCAATTACTCTCAAAATGACTTGATTTTAAGGTAAGTTTTTATGGATCCCAGCAGATAATAAAAAAGTCTCATTACTGCTAATAAAAAATGTATGGAACGTTTCAATTTGCTTAGTCATTTCACAGTCCAGTAGTTCTATTTATTCATAAAGATTAAAACATATTCTTGAATTTAGTGTACTCTTTGGGAAGATTCTAACTATAATATGAAATAGATCTAAACTAAGTAGTCATCTCCAAAACCTTTTCATTATCTTTTAGTTCTAAATTACCCAATATTTCTATTTTATAAAACAATTTTAAACAATTTGGGAATATTGACTTTGGTCTCAATGCTGTTCTGGTCAACTTTAGTTTACTGATATCGCTTTAATGGAAAGCCACATTGAGTTTGAGAAAAGGCAAGACCAGCACGGTGGGAGCAGAGTGAGTGAGGGGGGGGAGTATTAGAATATTACATTTTTTTCATTTGATTTATTTCCTTTTGGAAATTCCCCTTTTCCTTTCTTTTGGTTATCCAGGCATCTCTTCCCTCTTCTCTGCCTTTCTCACTGCTCTTTAGCTTCAGGGTCCCCCCCCCTCCCATCCCCCTGCTCATTTCTTAAATATATATTTCTTTCAGTGTCCCCTACTGGAACCTCTTCTCATGTTTTAAGAGTTTATGGATAATTCATCCACTCTTGTGACTGCAATCACTAGTCATATACTAATGAAATAAATGCTGGAGACAGAGATGCAAACAAAATAGTCTTTCATGTAGTTTTCATTCTTCTAAGTGAAGGTACAAATAAATACTTCAGTTGGTCATAAGGGGTATGAGAAAAATAAAGCAAATTGTGGGATCAATTTTATATAATGTCACTACTGAATATTTCATGAGGAATTGGGTTGAGACCTGACTGAAATGAGGAAGTGAGTCATATAGTATCTGGGGGATATATATTCCTGGCAGAGAGAACAGATAGCACAAAGACACTGCATCAGAAACATGTCTGGTAGGTTTGAGAAATATCAAGACCAGTATGACGGGAACAGAGTGAGTGAGGGAAGAGCATAAGGTAGGACAGTGGAGTGGGGCATCATCTAGAAGCTGTCATTAGCATCTGGCCTTTTGCTGTAAGTGAAATGGGGAGCCACTTTGAGATTTTCAGGAGAAGCATACTATGATATGGTTTATATTTTTATTAATCTTTTAGGAAATGAAAGTTTTATATGTTTGAGGTGTACCACATGATCATTTGATATACATATACACAGTGAAATAATCACTACTAAAAAACTTATTATGTCCTCACATAGTTACCATTGTTTTGTGTGTGATGAGAGTACCTGAAATGTACTCTCTTAGCAAATTTCTGATATTCAGCACACTATTATCAACTTTGGTCATTATGCTGTACATTATATCCCTAGATTTATTCATTCTACAGAACTGCAACTTTATATTCTTTAACCAACATCTCCCCATTTCCTTCACATCCCCACTCCTGGTAAATCATTATACTCTATGTATCCACATGTAAGCTGTCAGATCATGCAGTGTTTTTTTCTATATTTTATTTATTTCATAATACATAATGTCCTCCAGTTTCCTCAACATGGCTTATATTTTAAGTGCTATAATAAGGAATTCATAATAGATCAAGTTGGTAGTTCAAGGATAGAAGTAGAAAGACCAGTTAGGAAGTTGTGACTATTATCCAGACAAGAAATGGGGGTGATTTGGACTAAGTTGGCAGCAACGAGATAGGGAAAAATATGAGATTCAGAAAAGATTTCAAAGTTTGAACAGGCAGGATTTTTGTTTGTGTGGATGAGAGTCAGAGACCATTCTTTGATTTTTAACCAGACCAAAATCCTTATCCAGACTTTTACATCCACATAAACGTCCACATATGTGTGTGTGTGTGTGTGTGTGTGTGTATCCACATAAATATATATTAAAAACTTAAATGCATCTTCCCATAACTACTCCTTCTAAGGAATTACATCTCCAACCAGGCAAATGCCCATATACCACCTTCTTTATTCTCCCCAAATCTATTTATTCACCAGATCTTGAGACTATCTTCTAAATATCTTCTGCTATCTTCCCATTTCTCTCCATACCCATTTCCCTTGCTGTCTTATTTCATCTGTTCAACATGAGCCAATTCTTAAAAAAAGTAGATATGGAGATAGAAATAGAGATAGAAATAGAGATAGCTATCTCCTCTTGGTTCTGTTTCTCTGGAGAACCCTGACAAATACAGCCTGTGCATTAGATCTAGTAATATTTCATTATCAAGACTGATGAAATATAAAAGTAGCTATAATAACCACTTACATTGGACAGAGTTGAAATTCAATTTGGGAGATATAAACTAAAGTAACCACAAAATTTGGTACCATTTCATAGTCCTGATTAGCAAAACATTCCCTCTGATTAACAATTCCCTACCATATTTTCTGAGTCGACTACCATCAGCTTCCACAGTAATGGCAATTAACCCCAACCCACATGCTGACTCTGAGGCAATCAAATAATAGATATATGATCTAGATACATGTCTTGGCAGTTAAGCATCAAGGCAGTTAGAATGCTACCAATATTAGGAGAGTTATACCTGATCCCAATTATCTTAGTTTTTGCCTTGCTACTTCACAACAAGCATTTTCCTTATAGTCCCAATTTTGATTTTGGGTTTGGTCTTGATTTTCAAAGGTCTTTGTATCATTATATCTGTTCATTTTGTAGTTTGGCTCTCAGATGTTAGTGTTCTAACCCTAAAACACTGTTCCTTTCTGCCACTCTCTTCTGAGACTCTGGGTTTTTACCTGGTAATATATCCACCTAATGTATACCTCTGGACCTCCTAGGCACCATTTCTCCCCAAGTGTGCACTTTCTTGCCACATATGTCTGACCCTAGTGAATTCATCATCTCTCATTGATTCTGTGCCTTTTGCTCGTCTTATTGCTTGCTACTTGTATCAGTTTGGCAAGGATTTTGGCATTGTTACTGCAATTTAAAGAGCTGCTGCCAAGTGTACAATAGCACTAACACTAGTGAACATTAGGTGAAATTAGCTCAAGAGTTTTGGCTATTTTGTCATATATGAGAGAGGCAATTTAATACACATGGCCTAGATTATAATGTTTTAAAATATTTTCTATAACACAAAAGTGTTAATGTAAAAAAAATGCATCTAACTACCATACAATTGCCAAAGAAAAGCAACTGCATATAAGTGCTTCATAGGGTAGAAAATGCAGAAAATCACTCTAAAAGATAAGTAAAGGCAATAATGTGAAATACATGATTTTAGAAGCAAGCTCTAGCAGACACATTCACCTATATTTTAATGCACTAGAAGACACTTCCTCAAGAAAATAGGATAATGAAACTACCATTCCAGTACTATTTTGAGTAGTCCTGACACAAAAGACTACATTGAAAACATTGAAGATTACTTAGAATAAGAAAAATGAAAGCAACTGAAGGAGAAGCTAAAAAGTTGAAAAGTTTTAAATGGGTCATTGGTAATTCACATTCCTATTCCTGCACCATGTTTTTATTCTCTTAATATTAAAATGTCCTTTCACAGAGCAATTTAAGCCTCATTTTTCATAAACAATATAGTATAGTGATATAGAAGACTGAACTTTAAATGATTTTGCTTAGGCACCCAGTTGTGTTTAAAAAAGTACACTTTAGTTTGATGTAATCCCAGCTGTTTATCTTTTCTTTCACTTCCTATGCTATGGGGGAAATGCTTTTAAAGATTTTGCCGAGATGTATGTCATGTAGAGTTTTGCCTACATTTTCTTCTATAACCTTTATGGTTTGAGGTCTTATATTCAGGTCTTTCATCCATTTTGAGTTGGTTTTTGTGCATGGTGTGAGGTAGTGGTCTAGCTTCATTTTTTTGCATGTAGCAGTCCAGTTCTCCCTACACCATTTATTGAGCAAACTAGTCTTGTTCCATTGCATATTCTTTGCTCCTTTATCGAAGATTAGTTGTCCTTAAGTATGTGGATTTATTTCTGGGTTTTCTATTCGATTCCATTAAACTAAAAAGCTTCTGTACAGCAAAAGAGACAATAATCAAAACAGACACCCTACTAATTGGGAGAAGATCTTTGCACACAAGACAACTGATAAAGGACTAATAACAAAAATCTACAAAGAGCTCACACAACTCAACAAAAACAAAGTCAACAACCCAGTCAAAAAAAGGTCAGAAGAGCTAAAAAGGCACTTCTCCAAAGAAGAAAAGCAAATGGCCTACAGATACACAAAAAAGTGTTCCACATCACTTATAACCAGGGAAATGCAAATGAAAACCACAATGAGATACCACCTCATGCCAGTAAGAATGGCACACATTAAAAAAAACAGGTAACAACAAATGCTGGCGAGGATATGGAGAAAAAGGAACTCTCCTACACTGCTGGTGGGAATGCAAATTGATCCAACCACTATGGAAAGCTGTATGGAGTTTCCTCAAACTGCTAGAAATGGAACTCCCATATGACCCAGCAATACCACTACTGGGAATCTACCCAAAGGACACAAAAACACTAATCCGAAAGGATACATCCACCCGCATGTTTATTGCAGCACTGTTTACAATAGCTAAGATATGAAAACAACCCAGATGCCCAAAAATATATGACTGGATCAGGAAGATGTGGTACATATACACAATGGAATATTATTCAGCATTCAAAAAAGACAAACACATGCAATTCGCAGCAACATGGATGGACCTAGAGGGGATCATGATCAGTGAAATAAGCCAGAAAGAAAGAGAAAATTATCGAATGGTTTCACTTATAACAGGAATATAGGGGAGCCAAATACAAAGAGACATTCAGCAGGGAAGGAGGGGAGGGGAAGGGCTCAAGAGGGGGGAAGAGGGGAGCATGGGGGACTATGGTGATGGTTCCATGGGTGAACAAGTGGTGGGTAACTTATGGGGACCACATAATAATGTAAAAGATATGAATAACAAAAATAAATTTAAAAAAAGTACACTTTATATATGCATTCATATTATGTCATAGGTATAAACAAATACATTAAGAAACTTCAAAGGAGGCTTCTAAATAGTTATGATTAAGTTCAGAGAAATGTTATCAAATATTACATAAAGACTTGATGATTTTACATATTTTTGAAGTATTTGTAGGGATTTATGCCAATGTTCAAAGTGCTTAGGTTTTAATGTTTTCCTAATTGATAAGGATTCATATTATCAATAGCTAATAGCTCAAGGTACAATATATATGTAAAGTGGGGTTCATTGTTAGATAGTGGATCTACTCCAGCCACATTTCAAATTGATTGCATAAAAATTAAAAAAATCTATCTTGGTCATGTTCAAATGCGATCTTTTACACCATCATCTTTACTCTGTTTAGGAGCCATTTTTTAAAAGCTTATACTAGAAATATCAGCCCCATTTCTTCTTCTTTACTTTCTCATAGAGTTTAATATTACCTATAACCAGTTTCCTTAAACAAACAACCCAGCCATTTAAAACTGCATAATTTAATCCACAAAAGTAGGAAAAAATGAGCACATTGAAATTATAACATGTGGTAATAGGCTAAAAGCAATAGAGAGTACTACTTCTTTCTCCTCTACATAATGAAATGCCCAAACTTCCCTCAGATAAATCAGGTAACACACATAGTATTTGACCTTTTGACATGCAGATCTAATGAGGGCCCTCGTGTTTTATTGGTAAACTTTGGGTTTTCATTTTTACTTAAATCTATTTTGCCATTAACTTCCAACACTCAAGTGAATCTTCTTGCACACTTTCTAGTTGCGTGTACCCACCTTTAAGACAATGGATTTAGAACATGATTCTCTCTGACAGACTTGGGTTCTAATGTCTGTTCCACCTCTTCCCAGCTGTGTGAGCTTAGGGAAATGCAACTTCACTAAGTCTCATTTTTCTGATTTATAAAATGAAAATGTTAAAAAGTATACCTCCTGGGGGTGTAAGAATAAAAATGAGACACTCTAATACAATTTCCACCAAGCCTAGCACGTAGTTTATATACAATATATTGTGTACATTATTATTAGCAGGATTGTTTTTCTAAGCTCAGAATCTCTAGAAAGGTATCACTAAGAAGGGAAGGGAAATTCCTTTTATACAATAGATAGAATTGTCCTCAGAGGACAACCATTTTGGATGATGTCATAGCCATGCTTAAGACATTAGATAAATTCCATTGGCACTTGGAGAGAATATATTCATTACTGTTTACTGGCTGGGATATTATACTCTTCTCTCGTCCATCTATTGCCTGGGTGGTGCTTCTCAGGGAAATAAGTTTATGCTTACTTGATTAATCTTAATCATCAGCTATACTTTATATTTGATATCAAAACTTTAGAGATTTGGCAAGAGTGAGGATACTACATAAATGAATTTCAATTGTTTTTAAAATAAATTTTAACTAATGGCACTTCTTTTCTTGTTGAAATTTTGAGTTGTGTTTCTCAGTAATACACAATATGCATCAAGGTAATCTCTTTCTCTGGCAATTTAATGTTTAAATTGCCTTTTCATGACTTTTTAAAGTGCATTCCAACAAAAGTAACCTCAGTGGAGGAAACATAACTCTGTTTCACACAAAAGCTACATTAAATTATTCTGCCATCCTACAGTTTATTATTGCCAAATGCTGTGTATACATTTTTGTACTGCTGATGATTCACTGGTATTTAATCAGACAAAAAAGTGAGCATCTTGCCCATATGCACTGCTAACTTCATTTTTAAAGCTAGTGAATTTGCTCGTGAGAGTGTATTCAATCTTTCCACTTTAAAAATGCCTGCCTTACAAAGCAGGACTGTTCATCACTGTCCTTGCTGCATGCAGAGCCCCTGAAGCCATGTTGTCATTGATGCTGCCTTAGGAGTCCCTGTGTTTGTACAAAGTTGCTATACTTTTAATACAAAAGTAACAACCAAGGAGGAAAGGGAAATCAGAAACATCTAGAGAAAATGTCTCCTGAGGGAGACAATCATTCAGCAATAACGAACTTGTTTGATGATCTTCAGTTTAGGAAAAAATTTGATCTGCACCTATTATTTTCACCTCATGTTATTAACGCAAATGAAGTCCATTGATTATTGCTATCTTTGGATTAGTAACAATTCTCTTTAACAATTTAAACATCTATACCAGGAGTAAGAGATTATGGCTCAAACACATATTAAAATGGATTTAGAGCAGATTATTTTCTTCTGGATGTTGGAATATAAAATGATTTATCTGAAAGGAATAAATAAAAGGTAATTTTGAGCTTTGCATCATGTTAAGAAAGTAGGTCAGGCCTGCCTGCGATCCCACAGTGGTAGGAAGGGAAGAATTTAGGGCAGCCTAAGGACATTGAGCTTTTTGTGACCCTAAGGATACTGGCGTGTGCCCCAAATCAAACACCAACCTTGTTTATTTGAAAATTTTACCTTGAACCGATTGCTAATGCTGCAAAAGGTGAAAGGCTGAAAATCTCTTATTTTCTCCCTTTTCTCATTCCTTTATTTTCTGACCCAAAACCAAGACCTCAGACTGAGTTCAGCATTACATTCTCAACTTGGAGGTTGACCTGGGTACTTATTCTGTAAATCGTCTTTAAGAAGATGTACTATATACTCTTGAGCAACAACCTTCAAAAGGATGTTGGAGCCTACCCAGATTCTTAGATTAAGTACTACTTACCTAAATTTCTATATCATGATACTTTCTGGGAAGATACTATGACCTTGGCTGTTATTCTAAAGGCAAATATTTGGGATTATTTTGTCCATTAAAATTTGGATTGAGACTATTATAAAGTAAAAATTTTTCTCTCTTCTGCCTACTGGAATTTTCCAAAAAGTTTATGTGATTTGATATTCTTTTAAATGTTTGGTCCACTTATCTCAAGGTTTTAGTCATCTTGTTCTCCCTTCCAATGAATAGTAAACTGAGGGGTTATGAGACAGAATCTGACCCTATTCTGGGGACAAGTTATGAAAACCTGCTGAGAACCTTTGGTTCTGTGTATCACTTGGATGTTTGAGGTAAAATATCAAAATAAATTGGTTCCCAAGTGAAAGCTACCATATGCATACTAAAAACTCTTTGCTGTCTGCCATTCTCATCAAACTCCTAGCAATGGCACAATAAAAGTGACTGATTTGTATTCCCTCGTATCCTCCTGTTTATTCTCCTTCTCCACTCAGACCATCTGGTGGGTTTCTGCACAGTTATTGTGAATGGAATGTTGTCTATTGGTGAAGAAAATCAATTATTAGTATCTTTTTCTCTTTCTATTGGAGGCAGGATTGCTCTGCTCCATTGAAGAAGCCTTCCAGTGGTCTATGCTGTAGTTCCCATTACATTAGTGTTTTCATAAGACTTAAGCTTTAATTACCTCTGCTTTTTAAAATTATTTCTTCATCCTATTGCTCTTTGCTTCTTTTGTCCACTACCATGCAATATTTTTTTCAGTATTTTAAGCACATTCTGTAGGTCTTTTGCTAGAAACAATAAACCTTGAGTTAACATTTTATGACGAACTTATCTTCTCTGCTTTTAAGCAATTCTTCCCTACCCACACCAAGTTCTGTCAGGGCTTTTATATGCGTGAGTGGTAAAGACTTAATAACCAAAGTGCATTATCCCCACAGCATCTTATATCATGTTTGGAATGGTATTCTCTTCCTTCACATCAAGAGCAGGTGTTTGACCAACTTGGTTTATCAAGTTTTGGTCTCTATCAGTTTTGACTTAAGGAATGGTCAGAGAATGGCTTCACTGAAAAGCTGCTTTTGATCAAGTGGCTGGATTTAAAGAGATAGTTTTGCCCTGAACATTTCAGCAGAAGGGAGAAATTAAATGACTGGAAAACTTGGAGATGATCTTGATTTTTTTCAGCAGGAAGCTTTTTTCTTTTTTTTACAGCTAAATGTTTTTTTTTAATCCCAACCTGAACTGCTGTTCTCTGATTATAAAAAGAAAGGAAAATGTACTTCATGAGCATGAGTCTTTTTTAGATGACAAAGAACTAGAACTAGATACTAGTGACGGTGGCAAAACATCATGAATGTAGTAAATGCCATTGATTGTACACTTGAAATGGTGGGTTTCATGTTATGTATACTTTGCAAGAATACAAATAGAATTTGGAGAAAAAGATCAGGACAAATTTACTAAGAGGATCAAGTTCTCCTAGGTGATTTCCAATTGCTCTTTCCCTACTCATCTGCCAACTCCTAGACTTCCCTTCCCTAGCTACGAAAGGATTCTCACTGTGCTTTGTCTACCCAGAGCTGCGTTTTCCCTACCTTTGCTAGATTTGCCTTTCCAAATCAGTGCTGCACATCTATCAAATTATACCGGCATTCCATCCTCAACCTTGCCAATGTTCATATAAATTCTATTTATATAAGAATATTCCAACCCTTTGGATAAAAATGTTTCTCTCTACTGAAATTTTTCTGTCTTTTCCAGAAAAGTATCAATATGAATCTCTGTAGTAGAAATCAGGAGAATTAGTATTCCTTATGCTGTTGTTAAAGCAGCATGGGGTTTGGAATCAAATAAATCAGCCCTCCCAACTTACTGTATGTATGACACAGGAACAATCATGAGTCTTGATTTTTATCTATAAAAATGGGATGTGATTTGTTATTAAATTTACTTAACTTCAGAAATTCGATGTTCACTAGAGAATTTCGTTATTAAGAAGGAAAATGTCTCCCCTTTCCTCTATAGGTGTTTGCTGCAGGCAAACAGCCCAGTGATTTAATTATCCCACTTCTGGAAACAATCCAGAAGAAATAATCCAAAAGAGGGAAAACCTCTATATGGGAAAATGCTGCTTGCAATATAATTTGTAGTAACAAATTAAAAGCAATCAAAATAACTGCAATTAGTGGAATGATTAAGTAAAATATAGTAACACACTTCATAATAAAGGGATTATGTAACAACATGGAAAAATGTTCATGATACAAAGTAAGTGAAGGAAACATTACTCAAAATTTAATGTGATGATTTCAATTATCTAAAAATATAAAATTTAAATTTGAAGAATCCTGAAGAACATAAAAAAGTGAAATATTTTATTTAGGAAAAAATTGGGTAACACTCATCACATAGAGTTTTTCCTGCATCTCTTGTTTTTGACCACTTAGTATCTCATTTAGCATTTTTACTACCATTATTTAAAAGTCTTTAATAGGTCATCTGTTTCTATATCCTTTATATATTTTTCTGAATGTCTATTCTTCTCCTCTTGCTTTTCCATCTTGTTTCCAGATGTCCGTTGCTTCCCAGGAATGTATGTTGCCTCCTTTGTCTGCAGTTGGGGCACTCTTATATTTGCTTATCTTCTTACCTTGACATTTGAGGTGGGTGGAGGAAGAGAGGCTGGGCTTAAATACTCATTCTCAGTTCTGTTCAGGAATGAAGGTCACTATTCCCACCTCTCGTGTCTTTCTGTAGCAAGTTCTGGTCAGTGCTTCAGTTTTCCTAACTTCCTGCCCTGCCTCCTTGTTGCTGTGTTCTGTATTGGGTTGTGCTCTAGCAAGCATCTCCTGGCAAGAGTGGCAAGGTGTGGCTCACAGGTCTCAAGCTCCAGGGCTGTTGGCCCTGGAAGGCAAGGAGATCCCGCGTGGGTCGTGTGGCCCATCACCCAGCCATGGCTGTCAATGCAGCCACCGCCACTACCGCCCATGCACAAGGGACCTGAGTTGTAAGCACTGCACCTTCTCAACTCTTTCTCAGGGAAGGACTTGTGACCTGGGCTGACACTGAAGTCTTCTTGATCTCTTATAGCCAGGAGGATGATGGGAGAACTTTCCTTGCTGCACTGGCCATGGAACTCCCAGTAACCTGGGCTGCAGTCACTCCTGTTCTTGACTACACTCCCTTTCTGTAAAGTTCCTCTAGTGAAGCATATGGTGCCTCCTAGGGCCTTGGATGGCCAACCCCCAGACTGTTGCACAGGTTGGTATGTCTACTTTCTTGGTCATACTCCCCTTCATCTCCTCTTCTTCCCTGCAGCAAACCGCCAACCTTAGTGTAAACTGTTCATGGTAATGTCCTGGGACTCTGTTGGGGGAACTTCCAAATCTTCCTTGGAGCAAATAATATATTTTAAAGATTTATTTATTTATGCATACAAGCTGGGGCACAGGCCAGAGGCGTGGGGCAGCGAGAGGGCCCACCAGAGACAGAGTGGGGAGCAGAACAGGCAGACCGATGGAAACACACTGCTGAGGGGAGCAGCGGGCGAGGCAGGAGAGGTCTGCCGCGACATGTGGGAATCTCCCGGCCGGGTGTCGAACCCGCGTCACCGCTGCCGACAGCTCCACAGCGCAGCGCCCAACCACTGCGCCACCAGGGAGGCCCGAGCAAATAATATTTTTAATAGGTGTGTTTGGAGGAGAATGTGATTCCAATCTCTATTCTGCCATCATGTCATGGTGTCTTCATCTTTCTTAGTTATGCTTCACTTAATTTTCACATATTGACAATGGTACCCCTGTTCATTCACCTAAACTTGAACTCTATTATCATCATTGATCTAGACTTCTTCTAAGACTGTTCCTACCTCCAAATAGTCACTCTTTCAAACCCTTCATCTGAGCAATATGTCATACATCTTGACTTTTATTTACATTTCCATTTTTGCTACCCAAAATTGTGGGTTATTTTCTCATAGTTGGACTATTACAGTAGTGTTCAATTTTAGTGATCTTGCCTATACTCTTTCCACTGAAATTCTAATTTTGAACCCAAAATAATATTTCTTAAATGGTGTCAGTGTCCACCTTTACAATCTGTCCCTAACTTGGTGGTTTCAAAAACACTGGGCCTCAGCTTTTCCAATGGGATGCTTTCTGTGGCTCCCACCCTAGGTCACCTAGACCACGTGGAGAGTGAGAACCAAGAATCTGATGCTTAAAAATTTCCCCAGAATATTTTGATGTTTAGTGTGGTTTGAAAATCCTGTCTCCAAACACCTTCCCAGACCTATTTCTCTCTGTTTTCTGACACATAAATAAGACTACAGCAATTCCTTAAGTACCATCTGCCTTTCTTGTTTCCTTCTATATTTTGTACTGTTCTCTGTGCTTAAAATACCCTCTTCTCACAACTCTGCCAATTACAATTCCTGTTTTTGAAGGTTTCATTTCAAGGTCACTCCTTCCACTGTGCTTTAGGAGATCTCCTAAGATGTAATTGATTTTTCACTCTCTTGAGAAACATTTCTATTATAGTACTCATGCCTTGTATTAGAATGTCATGTCTTCCCTAACTGGACCATAATCAATCACATAAAATCTTTTTCTTTTGTAAAGTGTACCCACCATAGTGTTTAGCTTAGTTCTTTGGGCATAGTAAGTGATACAGGAGATATCAATATTTGCTGAAAAATAATGAACTACTTCACTTCTTTATTGTAAAATTACTGTAAATGTACTGATATTAGGACATCTCCTTCTTAACTACAAAATACATTAAAGTACACATTGGCAAATCATCTTTTCCTTAAATATAATTATTAGATAAATGGTTACATGGACTCATGTGGCTTCAGTAGACACTATTTTCATTAGTAGAAAATCTGTACTACTTTTTATCATTCACTCAATTTTACTTCACAGTCCAACTTCTAATCCATCCATTTAAATAGCTAATGAGGTGATAAGCCTTCTCCAGAGGCAATGCTGTTGATGCCATGCTGTGAATCACTGAGAAAACAGCATTGTAGCAGAAATTTCTTGGCACTTCTTCAAGTAGACCTTCCAAAGGCCACTCGCAAAGTTTCATTATTTTTAATTTGGTCTCACCCACTAAAATTCAGAAAAGAAAAAAATGGCCCTGCTATACAATTACTGGAATGATTATTAAAACCTAAAAAGGTTTCAATTTATACTTTTGATAAGTAGGGCTCATATTACTTTTTCTTTTTTTAGGAATAAGATTTCTAGAGTAGATTTATTTATCAAAACTGATCAAGCATTTTATGCTTTGTAGAATGAACATGAACTAACATAGAAATTTGCTCCTAGTTCTAGGACCTCTAGGAAGTTTACAAACCTAGAAAAAATTGTTCTTTTGATTTGATAAAGATTTAAATAAAAATGAAAAATATTCCCTGTAGCATTGAACTTTTTCTGTTTACTCTTTGAGCTTTCCCTCCTTCAGATGACCGATTTCTTTGTCATGAAGTCAATGTTTCTCTTTCTTTAGGAAGTGTGAAAAGGGTTACACATTGTTTCTGGAACCCTCCTTTCTGTCTTCTCCCCTGTTGACTTTGTCTTCCCGCCATGGATCAATGTTCATGTGTATGTGCAAGTCCCTCTACTGTGGTTATCTTCTCCTCTCTCCAGAAGAGGATTTGAACCACCTTTTCATGCCAAAAGCTACACCATTTCTTTATGAGGTAGTCAGGTAAGTGCTTCTCAAACTTGAATGAGCAAATGACTCCCTGGTATTCTGCAAAAATGCATATTCTCTTTCAGTAGGTCTGGCTTGTGACCTGCATTTTAGCATTCTGCAGTGAGTTCCTTGGAGATGCCTGTATCAGCTACTTCAAGTTTTAGGGGACAGAAAAAAATTTAATCGATTTATTTTTTATTATCTAATAATAACTTCAAAAATGTTTAATCTCTTTATCCTCTTCAGAAAAACATATAAATCTTAAAATAAATCTTCAAAAATTCTTAAGTAAACAATATGGAAATTATAAGTACTAAAGTGATATCCATGGAAGAAATATTTGGGAGATAATCATGTAACAAAGTAGACAGATGTTTGCATATAAAAAACAGCCTGGGCTACTTATTAGAGGACTCAGGAGAGTCCTTAAGAATGAGGAAACAGTTCTAGTTATAGTAAATAGCTGGCTTAAGGTCATAAAAATTGTAATTGAAACAAAGAGGATTTGAATACTTATCTGCTGACCAGAAAAATCTACACTCTTTACAATGTAACTGTCTACTTGATAACTATGGAAATAGATCAGAGTCAAAGATAGGCTAAAAAATCCTTTAGGTTCTGTAATAATTTTAAAATTTAACTATCAGATGCAAATAGATTCTAGGGGAAGAGAAAACAACAGTAATTCATTTTGTAATAACTAACGTACTACTGAAAAAAATCATTTTCAGATAAATCTTTAAACTTTTTATGTGGTAAAGTTGATTTTAAAAAGGCAGCAATGAGCATTCAAGGCTCACAGGTCAATTTAAGAAAATAACCTACTAAAAGAATGATTTTGTTATTTTTGGAGTTTTGTGAATTTTTGTCCAGAATTCAATTTCACCAGATTTCCTGATCATTTTATAAATTTCATCATTATTTCTTTCTTTAAAACTTTACTACTCTTTTCTGAGTATAATTGTAATACAACATCGAATTATTACAATATAATTTTAGGAATACCATGAGCTAATCAATTGTGCCACAAGAACTGCAGTTATTACAATATAATTTAGAGTAAAATTCAAGGAACAATAATAACAGTAGGATTTCAAGTCTAATGTACTATAGACTGATCTTAAAATAGAGTCCAGAATAATAGTCCTCATTATCAGCTTTAGAAGTGAAAGAGACCAAGAAATAAATAAGGTGTAATGGGTAGGAAAAGGTCCAGCTCATTTTATGGTGCAATTCCTATTTCTCTATATTCAGTCAATCACAGTCATTTCTTAAAGCTGGATAAATAAAGCAAAACATAAGAACAAGCATCTTAAAACATAGATAAAATTCAGTAATAACCATACACAGGAATATTTTTTTCAATTGAAATGACTGCAATTTAGTGAAAATAGTTTTTCTCATAACTCAAAATTACTCCTATTTTAAGCCACTTTTCACATTCCATCTATCATCCAATAGATGCAGGACTAGATTAACATGGAAAACAGAGAATAGCAGTTCCTATCAAATACATTATGTTGCTGGAGTTAGGACCTTCAACCATATTTTCATTGATTCCAATTTTACCTCTCTTGTTCAGAGAAGGCTCCAATGCAAAAATAGTGAAGTATGTCAAACTTAAAGACCTTATGCTCGATCTGATATTTTGTACAGACTGTGCTTTCCAGACAATAAGAATAGTGGATTGTTATCCTCACTCTAGAATTTCTCTGAAGATTGGGGCAATTTCACTATTATTTCAGCCTTAATTCTAAATCTTTGGAAGAGCTAATTATTGATAATGGGTCTCTTTTCTTTCTACCTGTGACCTTCCCTCATCATTCTTCCCAGTTTCTTATTGTATTTGCTCATTTATGTGACTTCTCTAACTTGTGAGTGCTTGGCATGCCATTCCACTAATTTTAGATCTCCTACTCAATAAGAGGAGGTGAACGGCCTCAGAACTGACCAGCCATAATTTTAACTAAATTAGGTCCATACAGGAAAAACAAATTATCTAAATTTGAGAAGTGCTGTCAAGCAAATATTTCAACCAAAGATACAAATGCTGTCACATTTGTTTATTATAGAAAAATGAGGAGTATATTAAAATATGCCCTATATTAACAAGAGTATTCAATCCGGAAAAGCTGTAAAATTCATGTACAGCATTTTGTAGTTGAGTATGCACTAGTATGTTCATATATATATATTTTTTTAAAGATTTGTTTATTTATGCATACAAGCTGGGGTGCAGGTCAGAGATCTGGGGCGGTGAAAGGGTTCACCAGAGACAGAGTGGGGACTATAAAAGGCAGATGGACTGAAATACACTGCTGAGGGGAGCAGCAGGCGAGGCTGGAGAGGTCTGCTGAGCCATGTGGGAAGCTCCCTGGCTGGGCATCGAACTTGCATCGCAGCTGCCTACAGCTCCACAGCGCTGTGCTTAACCCGTTGTACCACCAGGGAGGCCCTTGTTCATATATTTAGGACTGAGGCAAAAAGGGCTCAGTCCTTTTCTAAGAATGGTAAAAATGAACACATCTCCAAATACAACAATCATTAAAGTAAATAGAAAAGTCTATCAAACACGCTTTCAGAATGTTGCATGGAAATGTTATTTGAAATGCTTAAGGACAATGGCCTTTTGAAAGTGCAAAATGTACCCAGATGGTGACTCTAATGTGAGGAACATAGAGAGACTAACAGATAAAGACAAACTTAAAAACCAATTCTTAAAAGTTGAAACACCCAGAGCATGGAGGAGGAAGTGGAGGGGTAAGAACAAACAGGGGAGCAAGCACAATGGACTATGGTGGTGGACTATGGTTGATTTGGTAGTGGATGCACTCTAGTGGCAATATCTGATCGGGGTATCCACATATTACCTCAATTAAAAATTAAAAAAATAAATTATTATAAAATTTTAGAAACTAAAAAATATACTATATATAGTAGTTCTACAACTATGATAAAGTGAACACCAATGTCTGCTCTAGTAACACATAAATGCTGAATATAGCAACATATTTAATCCCTGGTGCCTCTAGTAGACTCAAATGCAAAAATTATTTCTTTCAAATATCTTCACAAACCAGGAGCTTTCGCAGGAGGAAAAAAACACTCACACAAAATGTTATAAAATAAACAAACACACAATACAAATCACACAAATATATAACCCCCCCTTAAGAAGTTCTACAGACACAAAAACAGTTATGCAGAGATAAAAGAACTTTCAAAGAATTTATGCCTATCATTTTCAAACTGTTCCAAAAAACTGAAGAAGGAATACTTCCAGACATATTTAACGAGTCCATCATTACCAAAAAAGAAAAGTACAGACCACTATCTCTGATGAACATAGGTGGAAAAATTCTCAACAAAATACTGGAAAAAATTAATTCAATAGTACATTACAAGAATCACACACCATGAGCAAGTGGAATTTCTTACAGGAATGCAAGTGCTGTTCAGCATATCCAAATAATTAATATAATTCACCACACCAGCAAAAGGAAGCACATATTCAAGAGGCTGAGTGAATTCCAAACAAGATGAAGAAAAAAATATACTCCAAGACCCATCATAATTAAACTTTTGAAAACTAAAGACAATTTAAAAAATATTCAAAGCAGTCAGAGGAAGAAAGCTCTTTACTGTATAGGGAGAAAAATTGGAATGGCAGGATTTCTCATCAGAAATCATGGAGGACAGAAAGAAGTAACACAATATTTTCCTTGCACTGAGAGAAAAAACTGTCAACCATATAAAAATATAGCCAGCAAAATTATACACTAGGAAGAGAGGGAAAAAATCCAAATACTTTCAAATGAAAGCAAAAGTAAGAGAATCTGTTGCCAGCAATCATATTTTAAAAGAATGTCTAAAGGAAGTTCTCTTAACAAAAAGGAAGTGGCAAAAGAACAAACCTTGGAACACATGAAAGGAAGAAAGAACATGGTAAGAAGAAAGTATGTGTAGATATAACAGGCTTTTCTTTTGAGTTTTATAAATGATATTTAATGGTTGAAAGAAGTATAACACTGCCTGGTATGGTTTCAAATGTTTGTAGAAGGTATATTTAAGACAACCATATTATATAAGTGGGAGAGTAAAGAGATATAAAGGGAGGTAAGATTTCCAATTTCAAGCTAAAATCTTCTATACAGTAAAAAATTCTCATTGAAATGAAAAGACACCCTACTGAGAGAAAATATATGCACATCATTATATCCAACAAGGGACTAATATCCAAGGTCTACAAAGAATTCACACTATTGAACAAAATGAAAACAAACAACCCAGTTAAAAAATGGTTCGATGTGCTAAGTATCTACGTCTACAAAGAAGACATGAAGATAGCCAACAGGCTCTTGGAAAAAATGCTCATAATCACTTATCAGGGAAATGAAAATCAAAACCACAATCTCCTCACAAGCTTCAGTATGGTCCATGTCAAAACCACCAAAAACAAGGATGTGGAGAAATAGAAACTGTTTCTCTCTTCTTCTATGTTGCCATTTCCAATAGCATCAGATATTTTTTGAAGGGTTTTGTTTTTTTGTTTTACATCTTATTTCTCTCTATTCTCCCACCTGGGTTCTTTATTCATTATTATCTTGGATGTCACCGATTCCTTCACTTGGTGTATTTTACTTCCATAGCTTTCTGTAGTTTTAAAAAAAATTTCATTAATTAAGCTCCTTACATCCTAAATTGCTGGTATTTTCTTATTTAAAGCTTCAGTTTCTACCTTTTGTTCATTGATTTTATTTCTGAGCACATTCATTTTTCAAAATTTTATTGTAACTTTTTGATTAGCTTTTCTGAGTTCTCTTATCACACTGATTTGCTTTTCTATATTTTCTTCTATATCTTTGATTTTCTTTATTATAGCCATTTTGAACTCTCTATCTTATAGGGAGAAGTAATTTTCCTTGTCTTTGGGTTTGGATTCTGGAGCATTTCTCTCTCCTTGTGATGTCGTATTTCCTTGCAATCTCAAGGTGCCGTGTGTCACATTTTTTCTTGTCTGCTCAATTTGCTATCTTAAATTTCTCTATTTTTAAAGTAATATCTGTAGTATATATTTAGAAAGTTGCACTACTTTTGATTTTCCTGCAGATGGCACTGTAGCTTTATTTTATTTTAGTGGTCTTCACTGGCTTCCATAGGTACAGAGACCTATTTTTGCAGTTGCTGAGTGGGTATAGTAAATGAAGGGCTTGGAGCAGTCCAGTCATCGGTGTGAATGTGCTGAGGTTAGGCAGTGCTTGGCATGTGTTTGTGGCTCTGCCAGTATCCCTCCTCTCTGGCATTGCAGATGCCAATGTGCCCCATGAGGTGCTGACTAGTCCTAAGGGTTGAGAGGACATGATCTGGCATACCTTCTCTGCTCTCCTTACTGTGCACCGGCCTGTGCCGAGCACCTGAGCACCTCTGCATATGCTCTCCCCTTCCCTAGGATCCCTAGTTCAGCTGGCATCCTGGATCTGTGTCCCTTCCCCTGGACCACAGCTTCCAGGTGCTTCTCTCCACCCACCTTCTGTTCAACGTGAACCCTCTCCCGATGTCCCAGGGGTGCTCCAGTTTTGTTTTGTTTTGTAATGAATGCTGGTGTTTATTTATCTATTGCATAGAAGAACTGGGGTGCATGCCAGAGGTACAGGGGCAAGAGGATTCACCAGAGACAGAGTGGGGAGCAGAACAGGCGGTTGACTGAGATACACGGCTGAGGGGAGCAGCGGGTGAGACAGGACAGGTCTGCTGCACCATGTGGGTCAGCTCCCTGGCCGGGGATCAAACTCAGGCCTTAGCAGTGATAGCGCTGAGACTTAACCCCTAGGCCACCAGGATGGCCCCAGGGAGTGCTCCAGTTTTACCCAATGTCATGGGACTTTCTCAGTGTTGTGTTCTTCTGATTAACAGATATTCCTCTCAGGAGAGAAGCAAGGACTACTTATCATCATCTTAGTTGGATTTCATTCTATGCCATTTTATACATTAATTTCTTTGTGTAATGTCATGTATTAAGCATTTG
The DNA here is from genome assembly GCA_004024925.1 of Scalopus aquaticus. Taxonomy (NCBI): domain Eukaryota; kingdom Metazoa; phylum Chordata; class Mammalia; order Eulipotyphla; family Talpidae; genus Scalopus; species Scalopus aquaticus. Next base: position 38,768 of record PVIJ01007324.1, on the reverse strand, counting down.
GCTACCATGAAATTATCTCTAAAGTATGTTATTTGGTGGTTAGGTGATACTCCTTGACCATTGTTTCACAACCATTTCAGTACCTATCAGTTTCCACTACTTAAATACCCATTTGTGATATGCATCTTTGGCTCCATCTCTGAATAGATTCTTAGGATAAAGCTCTGGAATAGAATTGTTAGAGTGTGAATATTTTAAAAACTTTTGATATATATTTTGCTATACTGCCTTTGAGAATATTTGGGCTAATTTGCATTCTTATTTCTAGAATGAATATTCACATTCATTACCACGGAGGATTAGCATTTAAAAAATTTAGTGATACTAATTCAAAAGGATACCTGCACCCCTATGTTTATTGCAGCACTATTTATAAAAGGTAAGACTTGGTAACAACCCAAATGCCCAAAAATAGATGACTGGATCAAAAAGAGGTGGTATATATACACAATGGAATACTATTCAGCAATCAAAAAAGATAAACTTATGCCATTCACAGCAACATGGATGGAACTAGAAGGGATTATGCTCAGTGAAATAACTCAGAAGGGAAAAGAAAAATATCAGATGGTTTCACTTATAGGAGGAATATAGAAGAACCAAATAAGGGATCAGGGAAAACAACAACAACAAAACAAACCGGAAACAAAACAAAAATAAACTGACAACTATAAATCAGAGACACTCTGCAAATAAACGGACAACTATAAATCAGAGACACACTGCAGGCTCCCTCCCCTGCAGAGTGGGACCAAAACAAGGGCGGGAAGAGCACAAGGGACTATGGTGATGGTGCACTGGTGAACTGATGGAAATTCTAGGGGGTCTACACCTGGGAAAAGAAAGCAAACATTGTACAAAAACGAACAATGATGTAACATATATATAAATAAATACCAAAAAAATATAGCGATATACCTTATTTTAACTTTCTTTTTTGATTAAAAGGTAGAAACTATTATTATGTCTTTGTAAATTATTTCTTTCTTTATCTTTACCAATTTTCTATAAGAATTTTCATCTTTGTTCTGAGCTTTCTAACTTCTTTCCATTTCTACATATTCCTGTGTCACCACATTGTTTTCAAATTTTTTAAATATATTTTTATATGTAGTAAGTATCCTCTCTATTTGTGTCATTCAAAAATTTCTTGGCTGCCTCATGTTTTCAACTCCCAGATGAATGTTAAAATCATTATTTTATATTTCAAGTATCCTCTTGTCCTCTTGGGATTGTAATCTGAATTACAGTAAACTTACATCTGAAATGTGGAAAAACTTGGCAGGTTTATAGTGTTTAGTCTTCATATCCAGGAACATGCAATTCTTCTACATTTATGTAAATAGTGTATCTTTCCCAGTAAAGTTTTGCAATTTTCTTTAATCAGGTTTTTTTTTTAAGTATTTGCTTCTAGGTATTTTGTTGGCATTGCAAGTAGTCTTGTCTTCTTACTTTATTTTCAAACTATCTATCATCAGCATATGAGATTTTTAGTCTGTCCATTTACTTTGTCCCTAGGAACTTGACTAAACTCTCATTAGTTCTAAGATATTTTTATATTTCTGCCTTCACTATATTTCTGTGCTATTATTGAATAGTTGTCATGGAGCCTATTTGTCTTGTTCCTGATTTTCATTATAATGTCTCTTTATGTCACGATCACAGGTTATGTTGCTGATTGTTTTCATCTAAGTATCAAATAATTAAGGGCTTATTTTTTATTATCTAGGTTTATTAAAACAATGCTTAATTTTGTTAATTCAGAAGTGGGTGAAAAAATTAGTAAATGCCTCTTTTGAACATCTGTTAAGATAGTCTTATAATAATTTTCTTTTGACCTATGCATATGATATACTACAAGATTTCCAAATGTTGCCATCTTAACTTTCTGGAATGTTATCTTTGGTAATATTGTATTTCCTTTTATTGAAAATTAAACTTTTCCCACTTTATTGTTATCGAAGTAACATTGGTTTATTACACTGTATTTGATTTGGGGGTATAGGTTCATACTTCCTTAAGAAGTATGTTAACACACCACACCATCAAAAGACCAATAATCTTCCACTATAATCCATTGGGCCCTCTCCCTCTGTATTACCATATCCTACCCTCTAGCAGTCTCAATTTTACCATCTATTTAGGGTTCACTTTGATTTAATTTTGTCTGTTCCTTTACTTTGTTGCTTCATATTTTGCTTAGCATAATGTTATTGCAAATGGTGTGATTTCATCTTTTTATTAAAATGCTGAGTAGTATTCCATTGTGTCAATATACCACGTTTTCTTAATCCACTCATTTGTGCTTGAGCTGTAGTTTTTAGTAACTTTAAAATCAACTCAAAATGGATTAAAGACTTAGATGTAAGAACCAAAAGAAAAAAAATACATAGAAGAAAACATAGATTTCAGACAATGGCTTCAGAGATTTGGGGAGGAGTTGACTAAAACAGAAAGAAAACAAAAGCAAAAGTAAATAAATAGGACTACCACCTCAAACCAAGAAGTTTCTGCCCAGCAAAAGAAACTATCATTAAAATGACAATACACTCTATGGAATGGGAGAAAATATTTGCACATCCTATATCTAACAAATGGTTAAATCCAGGATCTATAAGAACTCATACAGTCAATTAGAAGAAAACAAATAACCCAATCAAAAAAAATGGTAGAAGGCTAAATAGATAATTCTCCAAGTAAGACGTACAGATGGCCTGCAGGCACATGAAAAAATGCTCACCATCAAAATTATCATTAGGGAAACATAAATCGAAACCACAATGAAATACTACCTCATGCCCATGAGCATAGCCCATATCCAAAACATCAAGAACCACAGTGTTGGTGAAGATATGGATAAAAAGAAACCCTTTTCCACTGTTGGGGGGAATATAGACTAGTTCAGTCCCTCTGGAAAAGAGCAAGGACTTTTCTCAAATTATTACAAATAGATCTACCATACTATTATACTCCATTTCCACTTGTAGGTACAACATATACCTGAAGAATGCAAAAACACTAATTTAAGAGGATATTTGCACTCTCATGTTCGTGCAGCACTTATTTTTAATATTGTCCACATTTGATTTGCTTAGTGCTTTATGTCGGTCTTGTTTTCACTTTAATTGAATCAGTCTTTAAATTCTCTATGCTATAGCTGGCAAAATTATATATCAGGATTATGTTAGCTCCAAAAATGCATTAGGGGACCTTCTGTCTTTTACTGTGATCTGATCTTTATATTATAGTCTTATTACATATTCCATGAAAATTTAAAAAAGCTTAATCAGTCTGGGAATTGAAATATATCTTCCCAATAGAACTTAAGCTAACAAGGAGGATTTTGTTCTTGTTTTCTATTGTATCCCTACTGCCTAGAACAGTGACTGGTAGCAGCATAGGTATTCAGTAGATATTTGTTGAATAAATGTAAATTAATGAATAAACTCCTGGGTCTGTTTGTGGAGTTGTTAGGAAGATTTCTTTTTTTCTGATTCATCCTGTGTTTTCCTCTATAAAGCTTTTTCAGAGCATTACTACACAACACCCCTAATTTTTTTATATACAAGTCAAGTATAGACATTCCTAGAATATGTACTTAAATTTCCCATTAATATTAAGACAATTGTCAAAAATTTCCAATATTTTCCATTAACTCAAGTTATAAAAAGGATGAAATTATATTTTAAGAAAAATTTCAAGTTGACATTAAACAGTTTCAGTGACAGACGTGATGAATTGTTAAAGTCTCAATCTGAGATGGACGTGTAGTTCATTTGTAAAAAAGCTAAAAGCTATTTTTCTTCCAAATCCCTTAATGCTTTTCAGATCATGGTGCAGATCTAAAGGTCACTTAAAATAAGCTCTAAATGTCACTTAAAGTAAAACAATGTCACTGAAAATAATACTATAATTAAGACTCATCATTTATATTATATTTCTACTTGCCTTTATTACAACATCTGTGGTGAAATAGGGGTGAGGAAACAACAACAAAAAGTCTCGGGCTAGCACAGATCATAAGATACGTAGTCTTTAAAATAAAGATTAGAAATATAGTCTAGTACTTTCAACTCCGAATGATTAATTTTAAATAGCTTGTCTACATCAAAATACTATGATAATTTATATGCAATGACTTGTGGATTACAGTGTCATAGATCAATTATCTGTGGTATACTTCACAAATACAACACACTTATTAATGTTACCCAGGATAATGTGGTGCAATTGTAAATGAAAGGAAGCTGTAATTGAGAGGTACAGAGCAGAAAAAAATTGAAATAAACCTACAATGCCCTCTGTTGATGAAATGTGTGACTGGAGGATGTCTGATCAGAAGGAAAAAATTGAACATATGTTTCTCAGTTCATTTTATTTCATTTTAAATTCATTACTCTAAAATATGTCCTAATTAAATTTCATAAGGTGAATGTTTTATATCCTTCTGTTTTATAGCACAAAATTATGCAGCTTAATGGATAAAATATCAAAATATAACTGGTTAATGCAATAGATCCACTTACATGACCTTCAATAGGTCTGATCTAGCCTCATCTTTGTCTGGAAGAACAATTTTTTGACAGTTTCAATTAAAGCAAGGTGGGAGAGGTAGACTAGTGGTATTCTAAACAAGCCAGATTGTTGTCCTCCCCCTCATTTCCCTTAATCTTCAAATGTCAGCCAAGTCTTACATATTGTGGAATTAATTTTGACCTATGGACACAAGGATGAGAAGGTATCCTGAGACAAAGTCAGAAGCAGAGGTTACAAAGATTTATAGATAATGATTGATAATTCTTTCTTGCCTTAGTTGTACACATAAACTTTGGTTGGGCATATTGGTCACCCAAAACAAAGCCTCCTTTGTAACTAGGTTTGGCTATGTAACTACATTCTGGTTGGTAAAATGAAAATTATAATATCATATTCAACTTTTGGGAAATGGCCTTAAGAGAGAAGGTATATTCTTCTTCACCCTGTCCATGGGTCTGGTACCTGCAAGCAGTTTGGCAACCATCTTGGACCATGGGGTGGAAGATCCGTGTTGAAGATGACAAAGCAACAGAGTACAACAAACCTGGGTTCCCAGTACATGTGGGAATCTCCCTTACCTATGCAGGGTTGCCTATCTCCAAATTAACATTTTTTCAAAAAGTTATGGTTATTTTGGATCTCAGCTATTGCTGAATCTAAACCTAAATGAAACAGAAGGAATATTAAGGTAACACTTTCAAAGGGACTGTGACTGGAATCCTCTCAAATAGCATATGAGTAGCCAGAGAAACAACCAACAAAACTCCCTATTTCACATACCTATACAAAAGTGAAAAGTACAAAAGGGAAAACAATATAATTAAGCATCGTAATGCTATAAAATAGTTTATGTCAACCATTTGCAAAACCTTTACTGAATTTTTACTGGATGTGCTAAACTGTATAAACATTAGGATAAATTTTGTTATTGCAGAATGAAAAATATGACTTAGTTGATCATGAGAGACCCTCCCCATTGTAATACTTTCTGGATACCAACTATCTTACTTCTGTAGTTATGCTGATTCAATTGTTAATGAGAGCTTCCATGGTAAATTCAGGTGGAAGAGAGGGTATCCTTTTAAGTGAAAAGGATTGCACCAAGTTTTTTGTTCCATACACATATATTTTCCCCTTCAAGATCAGATGAATATGGGTGCATATCTTCCAAACACCATGAGCTATTACTCCTTAAGCATGCAATGCATGATACTGTTACAGATGTGGTTTAAACATGAAAGCAAACCCAAGAGAAATTACTCGGCAATGATATTTGTTCACTATCTGCATAGCGAAACTAAAAGGAGCAAACTCTAAATCAACATAAATCATATGTTAACAATATTTAATATTCCCGTCAGTTTCACAACTAGAGAAATGAATTATATGTCAGGGACATGATTTGAAACACAAGATTTTATATATATGATATATATGTTATATATATCATATATATTTATATATTATACACACATACACACACACACACACAAAATGCTGTCAAGCTATTCCAGTTGTTCACATTTTCACACAGGGACAGAGGTTTCAAACCATAGAATATCTAAGTTGTCATTCTCCTCTATTTGAGAACAAATATATGGAGGCAGTATGATTAGATGACCAGACTCCTGGGACTAGGTTTCTTGTTAACTACTTCTGAGGCCTTAACTAAAGCAATTACACCAGCTTCATCTTCTGTAAAATAGGAATTACACCTGTCCCACCTACAATACAGGGCTGTAGGGAGGATTTAATGAAATCATGCAAATGAAGATACTTTGGAAGGCATAGAAATGATAAATGTAAAGGCATTAACTTGCTATCTAGGTTAGTGGAGATAGCAAATTGCTTTCATAAATAAATTTACCATGTAATAAATTATGTTTACCTAACTTCCATCATCATAAAAAACAACAACAACAGCACTGTCAGTGATCCACCTACAATGTAAAAATCACATATATTGAAACACCACGCTTGGAAACATTTGCTAAGTTGCTCACAAATAATTGATACTGATATCCAGATCCAAATAACCAAGTCCAATCTGGTATTTTCAAAATCATTATTGTGTAACATATATGTTGAGGCTTGGGGAAAATTGTGGAGTTGTGATAAAATTTATATTTGACATCCTAGGGCACCCTTTTTTTTCTAGATTCTATCCTACTTTCTACCCTCACACTCTCCATTAAACCTATTTTCTCATTTTACTCTCTCTTGCCAGGAAAACCCTATCATGTAACTAATGTAATCCCAATAGTAAAGCAAAAAAGAAAAAAGAAAAAGAAGAGAAAAAGAAAAAACATTAGAGAATCGATGCCATGCATACCATGGTATAAAGAAAATTCTTAGGAGGATGAGTGTATCTCTAAATTGTGGAATAAATAAATGCTTTCACAACCTCCTCCTCTAGGAGAGTGGCAGCATGTAAGAAATCTTTCTCTATGTAACAATGAAGTGGCAAGGGAGCCACTCAGGGCCTCAAAAACCACACTCTAAGCATATGAGATAAGACTGATTCTGGTAAGATACCAAAGTCAAAATGAAAGCAGAGTTTGGGGATCTGATCGCAGTTTAGGAGTTCTTTACCATGTGCTTACAATTCTAAAACAGGCTCAAGCTCAGGGCGGACAACAACAGGGATTATTTACAAAGGGAGGTTGGGATAAGAAAAAAAAGCCACAAAAGGCCATCTCTCCTACCCCAGATAGTGTCCACGGGTCCAGTAGTCCAAACCAAAAGTTGCGTGTGCAAGATGGCGCTGCCCCTCTGAAGGGAGGCAGAAACTGGCAGCACACCTGGAAGTGGTGGACCAGAATCCAACTCACCTGTGAGAGCTGGGGGTAGTTGCACGGTAGATGGAAGCAGCAGCCCTCCTGGAGCCGAAGTTTCCTCCTGGAGCTGAGGTCAAGCCTCCCTCTCAAGCCAACTAAAGCCTCTGCCAAGCCTCTGCTTATATTCCTTTCAGGGCACCTGCCTTTCAAACGTGATTGGTCCAATTTCCAAACCAGGTGTTTCCATGACTTAATTGGTGCCAGCAGGAGCTCAGACCCGTTTGATCTGTTTTCAAAACCAGATCAGGATTCAAAACCAAAACCCCAGTAGTGTGTCCAGTTTGCCCTGCATTGTGTAGGAGCTGGGCAGGAGCTGGACCGTGTGGAGCTGGGCGGGTAAACTCTGCTGTATCTGAATGGCACTGATCAGATTTAAGCTTGACCTGTGTGTCTCCAGAACTGCCCGGGTCGTCTCTCTCTCTCTCTCTCTCTCTCTCTCTCTCTCTCTCTCTCTCTCTCTCTCTCTCTCTCTCTCTCTCTCTCTCTCTCTCTCTCTCACACACACACACACACTCACACCTGTAATCTCTTACCATCCTTCTAAGCCACACTTACTTGAACTTGTTCCCTCCTGATGTCCTTCATCTTTCCTCTTGTTCTAAGAGGCAGCTATCCCATTATTGAAACTATGTATAGGTATCTCCATCAATGCCAACAAGCTATGTCTAATGCCTATTATCACACAGCATATTATCAAACATATTCTTGGAGATATTTTAAAAGTGAATATTTCAAGAATATCAATAATCTTTCACGTTCATAAGATTCCACAAATTCATGATATTTCACAATTTTCTGATGGTCCTAATACTTAAACAATAACCAAAATATGAGATCTTCATTGACTGCATTGATTTATAAAGAAATAAGTACCTATGAAGACATATGTTCGACACAGTGTCTTCAAGTTGAACTCATGTTGTTAGAGACTCAGAGAAGAAATAGTCATTAGAAGAGGGAAAGACCTGGACGGCATATTTGCCTTCTATTTGTTATACAAATTAATACCTTCCCTGCAGATATAAACACTACCAGGCAAAAGCAAATTTTTATTTGCATCCACAGTTGTTCAAAAAGAGATTTATTAGAAACATTCCTTCATAGTACAAACCAAGATTTTTTTGGGGGTGGGGAAGTGGATTTTTATTTGGACTAACAATAAATAAAATTCTTAAGAAAGGAGGGAAGTAGTAAAAAATGAAGAAAAATAGCCATTAAATGAAATATTTGGAATTGAAATAACATTCTATAATTGAATAAACACATCCCTGCCAATGACCAATATCTAACAATTTTGAAATATTTACAGCTAACATTTTGAAAGCATAGCAACAAGCAACAATGATTAATCAGAACTTTACTCCAATAATAAGGAACTTTTAAAAAATGACTGAAGTATGTGCCAGAAGTTCAGAGTCTACAAAATAGTTCAATCATGGGGAAAGAAATATAGGAAAAATTTCTAATAAACTCTGATTATGTTATTAAAAAAGAATAAAATAGTTTGTCATAAAGAATTGAAACTGAATTAAAAAATCAATTGAAAACAATGGTCTATTTTCTGTTGGTCATTGAACGGCAAGAAAACTCAATTCTTATTTTATTTTTTCTATATACTCATGTAATAATTTTCAGTAAAAGATTCATAAGTCACCTTCATTTCTAACATTAACATAGTTTTATATGTATGTGTTCAGATATATATAAACACAGGTATATGATAATGTGAAGATTTCCACGTTATCTTAAAAATATAATTAACTTTATAAGCATATTAAGTAAAACAGTGTTATTCTGAAATTTATCATCTTAATAAACTCTAATAATTCACCTAATAAACAAAAATACAAATTACATCCATTATCTCATATATGTTAGTTTCTAATTATTGTGCCTAGTTTCAACTCAACCATTTATCTCTACTAGAACCAGCCAAGCAATTAAAAATTGATTCTTTACAACAGAAAATTATAATCCAGGAAATTAAGAACTACCTAACATTTTGTCCATCACCATACATTCATTTCATGTTGCTTATAACATTTTAAAGTAACAATAAAAATGTTTATTAGTACAATGCAAGGACTTTTATTTTTTTAAGATTTATTTTTATTTATGCATACAAGAATTGGGGTGTAGGGCAGAGGTGTGAGGGGGTGAGAGGATTCACCAGAGATAGAGTGGGGAGCAGAACAGGCATATGGACTGAAGTACACTGCTGAGGGGAGCAGCGACGACACAGGAGGGGTCTGCTGAGCCGTGTGGGAAGCTCCCTGGCCGGGGATCGAACTGGTGCTGCAGTGGCTGCGGATAGCTTCACAGACTGAGACTTAACTCCTGTGCCACCAGGGAGGCCCCTGCAAGGACTTTATTGATCCTGTTAATTTATAGCTGTTGTGAGAAACTTAAAAAAATAAATAATGGAGTGGTATCTCACACGTTGGAAGATTCTATACTTTCAATTATTTCTACTAGCTGTTGTATTTTTAAAATCAGCGGTTAGTTGGTAATGTTTTCAAAATGATGGAATAGGAAACTCTAGAACTTCTCCCCCCTCCATGGAAATATATAGCTACACATACCTAAAATAATGTTATAGGAGCTCTGTAAACCAGTCAAAACTCTGCAGCACCAACATGATTGTCCAATTAACAAAGAGCCACATTAAAACAGTAGGAAGGAGCTGCTGAAGGGTCTGGCTTCAGAGACAGGAACACATAATCCTCAGTGAGCTCCATCCTGACAGCATCCTTCCACAGCTTGGCAGGGAAGTGCGCCTCTGGACACCAGCCCCTCTGCTCTGCAGAAAAATTAATGCAGGAAGAAGGGAGTATGTTGGATGCACAGAATCCTTGAGTCACTGCTTCCTGCAAGGACACTGAAGACAGGCTGCTGGAGGGAGCAGTCATATAGGAAATAGAGCTGGGGATGTGAGGACTGGTGTTTCAGCAAGGAGAAACCGAAGCCATCAGAAAAGGTAGGAAAGACTGAGAAAGTTTAAGTGAGGAAGAAAGCCTGTGCACCATTTGGGACACCTGCCCTAACCCCATTGAGTTTCACAGATTCTCCCACAACCCCTGTTCAGGAACTTGTCATAGAAATGCAAATCAAAAAGACAATGAGATACCACACCTGTGAGAATGGCCCAAATCAAAAAGGCCAAAAACAAGTGCTGGCGAAGATGTGGAGAAAAAGGAACCCTCATACACTGCTGGTGGGAGTGTAGACTGGTCTAGCCCCTATGGGAAATATTATGGAGAATTCTCAAAATATTAAAAATAGACTTACTATGTACTCCAGCAATTCCATACCTAGGCATCTACCCAAAGAATGCAAAAATACTAATTCAAAGGAATATATACAAACCTATGTTCATTGCAACACTATTCACAACAGCCAAGCTATGAAAACAACTTAAGTGCCCGAAAACAGATGAGGAGATCAGGAAGATGATGTATATACACATAATGAAATGCTACTCAGCTATAAAAATGACAAATTCTTGCTATTTGTGACAGCATGGATGGAATTGGAGGGATTTATATTGTGTGAAATAAGTCAGGAAGAGAAAGACAAATAACAGATGGTGTCAGTTATATGCAGAATATAGAGAAACCAAACAAGAGCCAGATAAAACCAAAACAATAACTAACTCTAGAAACCTGACTGTAGGTGAGGCTACCATAAGGGTAGGGGGAAGAGGGAGATCAGAATGAGTAGAGGCCACAAGGGACTATGGCGGAAGATTATGGATGCCTTGATGGTGGCTGTGGTGTGGCAAAAGACACCTGAAGAAGTGTAATATTACACCTCTGAATCAAATACAGTATTGTAAACTAATGTTACTTCAATAAAAAGAATACAAATCACAGAATGGCTTTTAGTTCTGAACAAAGAAAAACACAGAATAATAAAAAATTCTGGATTTGACATACAATAATTGAATTGAAAATTTTCTGAGGGGTTCAAAAGAACACTTGAACAAGCAGAAGAAGCAATCAGTGGTGTTGAAATCATTAGAATGAGTATGAAGATTAAAAAGAAGGCAAGAAAACTGAATTTAGCTTAAATAATTCATAGGACAATATCAAATAGACCTCTGTGCATTATTGAAGCAAATGAGTGAAAGGGTGATAAAAAAAAGCAACAAGTAAAAAAATAGTAAAACATAGGATAGATTTTAATCTAACTTCAACTATCTAAATACACCAATTAAAAGACAGATATTGTCAAAGTGGATCAATAAAAAATGTATAGAATACAAAAGCACATGGAACATTCACCAAAATAGACTACTTTCCTGGCTGTAAAACACACTTTTACAAACTTAAAAGAATAGAAATCATGTCAGCTACCAGACCACAATGGAATTAAAGTAGAAACACAGGCCGGAAAGATGATTGGAAAATCCTAAATATTTGACCATTAAAAACAAACTTTTAAATAACACCTAGATCAAATGGTATATATTGAAGAAAATTTTTAAATATTTTGAACTAAATGAAAATGAAAACAACTTATCACAACATGTGAGAGTCAGCAAAAACAATGTTTAGAGGAAAATTATAACAATCAATGCATGCATTAGAAAAGAAGGAAGATCTAAATCAATGATGTAATCCTCCACCTTAGGAAACTAGAAAAAAGAAGCTCAAATGAAGTACAAAGTAAGCAGAAAAACAATAACATGAATAAGAGCAGAAATCAATGAAATTGAAAACAGAAAACCAATAGTGAAAATCAACAAAACCAAAGTTAGTAGTTTGTAAAGATTAATAACACTGGTTATCTTCTAGCTAGGGTAACTCGGAAAAGAGTGAGGACATATATTACTAGTATAAATAATTGTAGATAAAGAGGGGACATCATTACTGATCCCATGGACATTTAAAAGATAATCAATGAACACTCTGGACAAATATACCACCAAATTTGATAATCTAGACAAAATAAATCAATTCTTTAAAAGATAATCTACAGAAATCATGCAAAAAGAAACAACTTGAATACGCTTATATCTATTAAAGAAATTGAATGGTTAATGGATGACCTTCCAAAACAGAAAGCATCAGGCTCAGATGTGTTCACTGGTGAATTCTACCAAACATTTAAGGAAGAAATTATACAATTATCTACAACTTTTTCAGAATACAGAAGCAGGATAATATTTTCTCACTCACTTTCTGAGGTCGATATTACCTTAATACCAAAACCAGACAAAAGCATCATAGGAAAGGAAAACTAAAGATCAATATCACTCATGAACATAAATTCACAAATCCCCATAAAATATTAGCAAATAAAAAGGATTATACAGCACAGCACAACCAAGTGATTTACCTCAGATATGCAAGACTGCTTCAGTATTCAAAAATAAAATCAATTAATATAAACTATCAAAATAGACTAAAGAAGAAAAAACCACACAATCATATCAATTGATGCAGGAAGAGCATTTGACAAAATCCAACAATAATTCATTACAAAAACACTCACTAAACTAGGCATATGGGGAAATTTCCTTAAATGAATGAAAACTATTATTAAATCATACTTAATAGTGAGAAACTATAAGCTTTCCCACAAAGATTAGGAAAATGGTAAAGATATCTCCTCTCACCACTGGTTTTTGACATCAATACTGTAAGTTCTAGTTAATGCAAGAAGAGAAGAAAAGGAAATAGAAAGTACACAGATTGGTAAGGAAGAAACAAAAATATCTTGTATAAAATATGAAAGAATTTACAAAAAAATAAACTTCCTGGAACTAACAAGCGATTATAGTAAAGTTAAAGGATATAAGGTTAATATACAAAATTCAACCACTTTTCTATATACCAACAATGAACAAATGGAATTTGAAATTAAAAGCACAATTATATTAACGTACATCAAAAAGAAATATTTAGGCATAAATCTAGCAAAATATATACAAGATCTATATGAGGTTAATGATAAAATTGATGAAAGAAACCAAAGGACTAAATAAAGTACACATATTCCTTGATAACAATAGGAAGATTCAATATTGTCAAAATGTATGTTGTTCCCTGCTTAATTTACAGAATTAATGTAGCCTAAATTAAAGTCCCAGGAAGTTATTTTGTGGTTATTAGCAAACTAACTCTTTTTTTATTGTTATTTATATCTTTTACATTTTGTATTCCCCTTGGGTAACCCACCACCAATTCACCCATGACCCATCTCCGTGGTCCCCTGTGTCCTTTTCTGCTCCATTTTGTGCCCTTATCCTCCAGCAAACTAACTCTTAAGCTGTAGTTCCAAAATTATATGTAAACAATTGGAAAATTAGTATGATTTGAGAAAAAAAAGTTTGTACAGAGCAGCACAGTACCTAAAATGTACAACACAATATTGAAGGAGAACAAAGACGACTGATAATACCAATCTTTAAGACTTACTATAAAGCTATAGTAATGAAAACTGTGGTATTATTGGCAAAAAAAAAAAAATAGATTGGCCAATGGAACAGAATAAAGAACCTAGAATTGGACCCATATAGCTATTTGCCATTAGTTCTGAGTTTTTAGTTCAGTGTTATATTGTCCATTTACCCAAATTTCTTGAACATTTCTAACGTGTCTAATATTATGATGCCTGCACTTGTTGACTGTCAGAACTAAGCCAAATATACAGTTCAATTCCTTGGGTGGACAATACTAACTTGATACTCACAAGTCAGCAAGTAGAGGCAGGGGTTTTGAAGAAGGGGATGAGGGTGAGGAAAGGGGTAGTTTTTCTCAGGACTCAAAATTCTGTGAGTTCAAGTTCTGCTTTTGCTGCTAATTACAAGTGAATTTACTTAACACTTGGATCTGTTTCGGCATTACCAAAAGTAGACCCAGAATTAAAAATACCCACAGCACAAAATTATTGTGAGTTTTATGGGAGAGCATGTCCCTGGAATTACTTTCTAAACTATACATTGACACAAATAGACATAACCATCACAATAGGGATTCCGTTCGAGTGAGTCCTAAAATAGCAATGGGAGTGTGGTGAAGATACTGGCAAAGAAAATTTGTGGGTGACTACTTCTTACAAGGTTTTCCTATCTTGTTTTTGAAATGAATAGTAGCGTGGTTACAGCAAAAACAAACACATCTTTAAAAAACAAAAAGACAACACTTTTAAAATCTGTGTTTTAACCAATTTTGCTCTTCTACTTCTACCAAGTCCTCTTACTCTAATGACCTGACATGGTAACTAACTGGGCGTTTACTAAATCCTGCCTGGCCACCAGCAGGTTGGGCTTTACGACATCGGATTGTGGCGTAGGACCTCGACCTGAGTGCTCAATTGTGACGTCAGACGCCCCCTCCGATACATATAAAGCTAGACACTGAAGCCCAGCTCAGTCGGGCCAGTCAGTGAGGATCGGTGAGGACCTCGGCCCGTGGTTTCCCAAAACCAGACGGCTAGTGGGCCCTCAGCTTTCCAGCTGCCGAGTGCCTCCAAGATCCAGAAGAGAGAAGAGCCCCCAAAGTAGCCATGAGTATCTTCTTGCTCCTAGTGAGCTGCATTTTGTTCGCCATAATGTTTGCCTTCTGGAAAAACCTGTTTCGGGTAAAGTGTATATCAGAGATTGGAATTAGACGAAGCTAGAGGAATACAGGGATGTGTGTGTGAGAGAGAGGATGGGAGGGGGGCAGAAACAGAGTAGAAGATAAAATAAGAGTTAAGGGGAAGTCACCTCATTAACTCCAAATGTTTACTCCTTACCCCCACACTTCTGGCATAGTAAACAGTGATTAGACAGCTGCAGTCTGTTGTAAAATGCCACAAGTCACTAAGCGATAGGGTGAGCTTTATAACCACTTGAAAATCACAGGTAAAAGTGCCCCCTCTCCCACAACCACCTACCATTTTAAGACTCTGTACCTACTCTGGCGGCTTCAACTACTCCGAGATTGTGTTTGCCTTTACTTCATTTCCTGTCTCAGTCATCTTTATGGGAGCTTTTTGGGCATTCACAAATAAATCGGGTCAAAAGGTGGGCTTCCTGGTTATATTTAATGTAGTAATTGAAGTCAGATAGGATCAGACAGGGTCCAAATATAGACGTACAGGGACTGTTCAAGAAATACAACCCAAAGATCCGGCAGTTTGATGAAAGTCTACTTTCATCTGTATTTTTTCCGTGTTTGACAAGAGCTTATTTTCAAATCAGTGTAGTTATGCAGCAGATTTTTTATCTCTAATTCTTAGTGGAGGACAATCAGTTCCCTTTGGGAATCAAGTTTAAGCATGTTATTTGGTAGTATTTGGAAATTGCTAACCTACATTAATTATACATGTATAATTTCCTTCCCTTACAGAGAAATACTGGTGAAATGTCATCAAACCCGCCTTCTCATGCACTAGTAAGAGCATCTTCTCGTTCTGGGTCAACTAAGAGAATTATTGATAAGAGTCTTTCAGTCAACAGCCTCTCTCAGGATATCTTAAATAATTTCCCACATTCGATAGCCATGCAGAAGCGAATATTGGTAAACCTCAGGATCGTGGAATACAAGCTGGCTGAATTGGAACTTTTCCTAATTATCAAGGGTTTAAGTGGTGCATTAACTAACCAGAAATCCACTGTAAAGCTTTCAAAATGTAATGACAGGAGAGGCAATCATTAAAAGCACTTTGAGTGGATTCATTTAATTATATATCTCTATATCAAGTGAATTATTGCTTAAAAAGGGAGTTACAAGTCAGATACAAAATCCAGACATTTGTTGACTCACTTTTTATTTAAAGAATTTAAATTTATTTTAAGAGTTGATTACATATTAATGTTTTACTGGGGATAGAGTGAAAGCACAATAAAGGAAAACAATTCAAACAAGTTTTTAAAATAAGCTACAGTAAAAAGAGTATAGTTGAGATAGAGTGATTTTAATTTCACACGGGTGTGAGAAAATGTTTTCTCTAATGGTTTGCTTTGCAATCCTGCAAATGTCTCCAAATTTCTATTAAAATAAGTGGGATTTGAGGGGACTTTCCATTATTCAGAATTTTCTTTCTTACCTCTGCTGAATTGTGTAATAAGATATCATTGAGCACCCCATCCTGTAGTCACACAAATTCTTAACTACACAAATTCTTAATTACCCCCCCCCCACTGATTAGATCATCTTTCATTAGAATCATGCTAATCTTCCCTGAATTGCAAATGTAACCTGTAGAAAATTGCATGCATTTTTTACATGGTGAAAAATTCACATTTTAATAGCACCAAAATACAGTGATGGAATGCATGTAATATAATATGGATAAAAATTAAGAAAGTATTTTTAAGCTCCTCTCAGCCATCTATTTCAAATCATGCTTTATAAAACAGTATATTGATGTTCACTAATAGAATTTGCCCTACCCTCAAAGAAAACCCTCAGAATATCTAATAAGAGTTGATCTTGTACAGAACTACTTACCTACCTTCATGCCCCCTCCTGAAAATAAATTACCCATATAAATTAGATACCTTCATCCTTTATTCCTTTAATGTTCAATAAAAAGGAACAGGAAAGGGAATTGAAAATGTGTAAGAAATTAAAATTGAAATTATTATTTTTATCCCTCATTTGCCAAGAACAAAAAACCATTGGAATATATGTGGTTCTTAATTTTTTTTTGAGTCCCTGATCTCTTCATTCTGGTGAAAACAATGGACTCCCAGACCAGGATTAGAACCTTAAGAACAGCTGAAAAGTATCTTGCATATCTAGGCAATGTTCATCATCCTAGGCTGTGATGTTCATACCAATTGTCAATGATTCATAATGTATAAATCTATTAGCGACATAATATATTTTCATTACCTTCTGTAAGGAAACTGGGACATAAGACTTTCTAATTTTGCTGACCCCATTCTTGACAAGTTTGACACATTTATATCTCCTATAAGTATATAAATAAGTTATCACCTGTAATTAGTTACTTGTTCAAATTAGAAAGAAATTCTATCATAAGACCTTAGGTTTAATTCATTTCATTCCATGTTCTATGTGAAATTAAACCTAGATTTCAGAGAGTATAATGAACTACTCTTACTTTTGTGGAAGACTATAGAAATCAAATGGGTTATATTTTTCTTCCAAATATAATGTAAAGGATGAAAGACATATGGGAAAGAAGCACTCGATCCTTCTGGGCTCCATTTTCTAGATTTTATTACCTACTGGCCATGGGAGCCTTATATTTTCTGTCTTATTTCACTATTTGTCAATAAAGAATATAACCACAGAAGGTCACACATAAAAAGAAAACCATAAATACATGAAGTTCAGATATATTTGTTTCAGATATATTTGTATCAAAAGTATTAAACTACAGTAGTCATTTTATATACAATTGATTTCCCCCATATATGTATGGCATTTTTAATTATGTTGAGATCTTCAGTTTCTGACACTTAGTTTTAAACATACTGATTTATTTTCCCCAGCTTTACAGAAAAGAAAGGTTGTGTACTAAGAAAATACAAGCAAATGATATTTAAAACCTGTTAATAGAAAACAGAACTATTTTCTAAATTAACGAGCTCAAAATAAAGCCATCAACATAGTAGAAAAATATTATGGCAATATTTACAAAAATGTTATTTTGAAAGAGACAACTATGTGTGTATGTTATAGAGACAGATAATCTAAAAAGAAATACATAAGCACATTGCTAAATGTTATTAGATTCACATTTTGTGTTGCATTCCTGCTTAAAAGGAAAAAAACCTTATGCTATTATGAACATAGTATATACATTTTTTTCTACTCGACATACAAATAAATAAAATTTTCCTTGAGTCTAAAATAATCACATTACAAACCACATACTTTTAAAAATTAGATCTCATTCTGGTTTTCTACTGCCACTAACAGTAGGTATTTCAAAGTCACTCTCTTTTTTAGGATCTACCATGTCTTTGTATCTCTCCCCACGATGTCGTTCCAAGTATGGACCCCAGTTAGAAGCTGGTCTGCAGCAGCTTGCAATGCGCTACAAAAACAAAAAAGACCTTGTCTTAGAACTTAAGTGCTACAATCTGTAAACAAGCAAATATTAAACTATGCCTTCATTTTAAAATGTTAAGTTTCTTAATATATTCCAGGGGAAAGGTGATACTTAAATTTAACTGTTATAGAAATGTATTAACTTCAAAACCAAATACTGAGTATGTAAATGATTTCAAAAGGAGTGTTTTGAGACCACTGGAGCACCAGCAAAATTCCTTCACATACTTTCACAGAATTCTTAGACATTTCTGTCCCGGCCTTGCAGTGAGTTAGGTGAGAACCTAAACCAGTATATATATGCCTAGGATGGTTCAACAAAGAAAGGGCGCTCTGAAATCAAACTGTTGATCTGGATTCATTCTTGGATGACTTGGGAATGTATTTAAAAATCTAAGACCCCTGAGCCTACCTTGTCATTGTCCTAGTGAGATGTCATAACCACACCCACCCTGTCCCCAGGCCTCCATGGAGGAAGAATGACTCAGGGTTTAGATTGGGTTCAAGATAATTTTCCAGGCTTTTTTCCAGTCTGAACACAGTATTCAGACATGTTTTATAACCCGGTGAGTTTTTAAAAATGAAGATTATAGCGATAAAGCACCAAGGTCATTTGCTTTGTGACATCCTCAGGGATATAACTCAGTACTGGTATACTTATCACATCTGGTATGCCCTAAGCATTGTAATAGGAAACAAGGTAAGACACTTCTTAAAGCAGCTTATAATCTAGTACAGGGAGAAAAAGAAATATGTACAGTATAATAAAATGTTACGCATATTGTAACAAATGATTGTGTCAGGCATAGAAGTAGCCTGAAAGGCAGAAGGCAAAGGGTGCTTTGGTGTTTCAGGGTGGGAGAGCTGAGGACCACACCTCCTAAGGGTAGAAGTTCTTTACTGTCAAAATAGTAACAAAGATGTAAAATAATGATACCTCGTTAATAAAAAAGAAAATAAATAAAAGAAGTAGCCTAAAAGAAAAAATCTCATATTATTAATCTTCATTTTGAAACAAACATTATCTAAAGTGTAAGTAATATAAACTGAATGTGCTTACTTCAAAGATGTTTCCTTCAGCTTGAATTATTTTTATGATAGCCATAATTGGAATCCAAATAATGCAGAAAATAATCATACACCAGCCTAGAGCAACTCCCCAGTCAGGATATGGGATTTTGGCATATTCAGGCCTATGAAATTTCACCAGTGACCAAATAAAAATCGCCTGTGAGAGTAAAATTTAAAAAGACAATGCTAACAATTAGACTTTATTGCACTGATCGTAAGAAACTTGATTCTATTCTTTAGAAATAATTTATCAAAACCATTTAAAATGAAGGCAACTAGAAATGAACCAGCCTGGATAATTTATATCTTGACTTTGATTATCAGAGTCTTCCAAACATAGCACCTTCATATATTTATAAAAGATACAAATACCTGCCCAATATTTACTTCAATAAAATATTTAGTTCAATCAAACATTTTATGGGATAAGTATTTGTATCTTTTATAAACATAATATTAGAAATTTTGTTATTTAGCTTTCATTTATGAGAATGTGGTTTTATTCTGTGCCATAAACTAATGAGCATATTAATTAAACTATGCTTTAGTGAACATATTTTGCTCTTCCCTTAGCAACTGCTTGTTATTTCCACTGCAAAGAGCACCTCTTACTCAATAACCCAAATACACGTGCATTCATACCCACTACTGATGCATTTTTGACAAAGCACACTTCACTTCCAGCCTCTTACTGAGGAAAAAAAATGTATGTTTGCATAATACAATGATATTTAAATCTTAAAGATGGAAATATTTTAAAGCCAAGTGATCAAAAATGTTTCTAAAGAACCTACACATTTTGCAGCATTAAAACTAATTAGAAATAAGTGAAGCAAAACAAAACAAAGTAAAAAACAAAATCACCAAAAAAAATCACCAAATAGTTTCTCTAAAGCCAAACATTTGTGTTTAACTAAAAGCAATGAGAAAATGATACTGTAAAAATCTTTATAAAATAGTCAAGTTTAAATTTATAAATGAATAGATTATTCTGTTACTTTGATTACAATAATTTAGATATATCTCAAAATTTGCCATAATTGTACATAATTACAAGAGAATAGATGGGGGTGAGTGAAGTCTAATAAATGTGACTTTATAGAAAATAGATGACAATTTTACATTTTAAAGCAAATCTAGCTGTAAAGCCTATGTAATGGAAATGTATGAAAAATAGGTGGCTGAAAAAACTAGTTAGATCTTCTAAGTTGATAAGAGGCTTATTTTATTATGATGGAGACAGCAAATGAAGAAAGCAACATTTAATACGGCTATCAGACATTTAACAAGAATATAGAGCATCCAACTATTTTAATTCAGCAATCCAGTCCCAAACTGCTCACTACTTGAAACTGACCTTGTAATGGTAAAAAATAAAATTTAACACTCCTTAAAAACAAACAAATATGATATTCAGATCTGAAGCAAATTCTAGATCAAATTACTTAATGGCTTTTTAAATGAAAACCTTTGAAGTATGAAGGCAATGAAAACCAAAATATAACCTCTATAAAGCTTTGTTACTGCCCCACCCTACCATTATTCTAGTCTATAGTAATTCTCCATCCCATCAAGTTTATTTTGGATTTAGCCATCCATGGTCCTGAACTGTTATTAAAAATACCATGTCCATGTATCATGTCTCTCCAGTAAAATATCCTTTGCTCTCCCTCAGTTCCTACAAAGCACCAACTGTTGAATTCATTAACATAAACCATTGCCTCTATTGACACAGGATAGACCCTTTTAGTAATTACAGATATTAAATACTTCCCATAAAGAGGAAAATATAAGCATTAAAATGTGAGCATTCTTAGCAATCAGTATATTTAGACTGCATCTTTGTATTTTCTGTACCTAACAGAGAAGTTAGGAACATTGTATATGACCCAATATACTTTTTAGGGAATGAAAGAGTGAATGGTTTATTTTTATTTATCCTATTGTTAATTTTTAAGTCTAGGGGATTTTGAAGTCTATAGGATTCTGTTTGTTTTCTTAAATATAGAGGTTTAAACCTATGACCTCAAAAATAATACTGAAAAGGCCTTTTAATTTAGGAAACTTCGAGGTTCCAGTCATAAAGCAAAGTTTGAAACGCAATGTGAATTATTCTTCAAGTTTACCTTAGAAACATTTACATGTACATATCATTGATACCAACTTTATTGAATATTAATACTTACAATCAAAAGGATAGGTGTAATGACAAACCAACAAGCTCTCCACCAAAGCCAGAATATCCACCTTTTTGCTCCAATCATCATTTCTATATCTTCAATGAATCTGTTCCCTCCTAAACAAGATCAAATATTTTGCTTATATTTTACCTCATTAATCATTTTGGCCTCAAATTATTTTTTATGTCTAAACATTGTCCTATCCAATAGCAAGGAAACACACACCTTTAATTACATTTTATTCATAATATATTTGTCCCTCTATATTGTATTTTAATGTTATAGTAAAATCATGAAAAGGAGTCAAACTAAGTCATTTTAATAAAACATGTAAGTTATTCTATGGTCACAATTTACCATAAATCCAGACGATTCCTGTTACTTCCAGTATAGCTGCAATCAAAATGCCCCATCCAGCACAGAAGTGGTCAATCAGATTAACCCAATAAATTCCAGCCTACCAGAAAAATAACAATTATATTTTAAATTATTTTTATTATTGATAAGTTGTTCAAATTGAATCTATTGATTTGATATTAGCATATGCTCCTTAGAATCACCTCTGCCAAAATATGAAAAGGAATGTTTCAAATATAAACACCAACATGGTTTTACATATCTCAGAGAGGATGCAGTTACTTTTCACTCTACACTATTACAGGAAAAAATAAGCATTTAGAATAGTTGATTGTCTAAGTGATATGCAGTATCTGTGTGCTTTTTAATAATTCCCAAGAAATATATCGTGTATATTTAAAGTCTATAACTTGATTGCTATTGTGGAAATTGTCCATTATTGGATCGCCTTCCTCTCTGTAAAATATATCATCAAAATTGTGCTACAATGGAAAAAAATCTTGGCTAAAACTCAGAAAAATATTGTTCCAAGTCAGACTTGGACTTGCCAGTATATATCCTCTTAAATCTTAGTATCCTCATTTGGATTGCAAAGTATGTTCCAACTAACATTTTGTTTATGAAAAAATACTGTAGTATACCTGAGTCACACAGACGAGACCAAGGAGAAACAAAATCAAGCAGCAGCCCAAAGTTATGGGAACCCTCATTTTCTTCATCACTTTGGGAAATAAATCTTGAATTGTTGTTGTAATAGTTTCTTCAGAAGGGAAAAAATAGCATGTTATATGTAAATCCATTTGTCAATTTAATAAAAATTCAATTTCTCTTAATCAAGTTTACAAATATATGTTGAGAATATACTTTAGCTTTAAAAAAGGCCTGGTAGTCAGCATTTGTTGGTTCTGATAAAAATCAAATGTGGCTCTAATTGTTGTTTTAAGCCTTTTTATCATTGGTAACTATATTTTCACTGGTAACTATAAGGCATTAGCTTCCTGAATACCGGAGTACTTTGAAAGAAGACTATAGACAAAGACTAATTTTGCCGAACTTTTAAATAAGGTGAATATTTGAAGAAATAGATGGACACAGAAAGACTTTCTAGGTTTAAGATACAGATGTGTTCATGTACCATGTACTGGCTAAAAGTAGGATGTACAAGTAAAAGCATTAAGACATGTTTGAAATTTTTGAAGACTTTGAAAGTCAACCAGAGAAGTCTGGACTTTATTCTACAAAGAATGAACTACTAATGTGTTTTATGTAAGACAGTGATATGACAAAAACTTTCAGGGTTTCTGGGTGTGTACCCTTGGGAAAATCCCCTTATGTACATGTAACCAGGTACAAGAACAGTCATAGCAGCAATGTCTGTAATAAAAAGTAAAAAAATAATCCAAGTTCCCATCATTATGGCCACAGATTGGTAATTAACTGGAACTATGTCTTTGTACCAACACGTATTCATAATACATGAAAAAAAAAAGAAGTACCTATAAAATTTCACCTTTATGTGAAAGTTTTAAAATTTATTATTTATGGATACATGTTTCTCTACTTTTTTTAGAAAAACACGGACTGAATAACATACATAATCCATGTGTCAGTTGCTTTAAGGAAGAAATGTGAACTATATTTGGGAGAAAAACAGGAAACTTCAAATTTATCTGTAACAGATTATTCTCCTAAATGAAATATGAATGCTTAAATTAATGACAAAATGTTAATGTATGTTCTTTGTAGGTGTCTGGTACATGAGTACACTGTATTTTGATGTATTTAAATTTTAAGTTAAAAAAACTTTCAGAAAGATACTGAGAATAGAAGCTAATGGAGACAACAGGGGTAAGAAATCGATGTTTTCAAGTAGAGGAAATCTAGATAAAATGTAAGAGAGACATGTTAACACCAGGCATATTACTTACCAATGGAAGCAAATTGAGAGTCAAGACCTAATGTCAAAAGCATGAAGAAAAACAATATGGACCAAAATGGCCCTCCTGGGAGTTGAGCTAGAGCTTCTGGATAAGCAATGAATGCCAAATCAAAACCTAAGAAAAATGTATGATATTTTAATTGTTAGTTGCCAAGAAAATTTGCATATTTGGACATTTCAAAATAAGATATTAGAGAAATATCATTTTTAATTTGATAACACAATCTGATATACGTTTTTAGCAATTGTTATTACACTTGAGAAAATATTTGGCTTGTAGCTACGATGTGATAATATGAACATGTGACAAGAATTAAGCTAGTGAGATAAATTTTGTTAAATGGTACATTTTTGACATGGAAATATAACTGTGTCAATGGTTTTGCTTAACAGATTTCATTTTTTAAGATTAATGAAGAATAATAACTGTCTTGAACTCCAGAAACATAAATCAGTTCACCTTATCTTCCCCTAGAAATTCTAAAAAAATTATACTATTAAGAGAGATACATTTATGACACCAACTTTTTTTGTCTTCAACTGTCTTTCCAAATGTTTGCCCAGAATCACTATATAAAAGCAGTGTATATAAAGTAGTGCCACTTTAATTAGTTTCTGGCTACTGCAAAATTGTATGTAATGAAACTGTAATTGAATCTTTTCTATTTAATTTATATTACCTTTGGAGATGCTTTAATAATTTTTTAATTGTATAATGTGCTGCTTAGTTTTGAGTATATTAAGATTCTCCCAGAGGACTGACCTAGGTTTCAGGAGAATTAGCTTCTAGCCAATATCTATCACTTCCTAATTATTTGACCTTCTGCAACACATTCCTGTGCATCAGTCCTCTTCTCTGTAAATGAGGAGCTGGATCCTAGATGATCTCCAAAGCCTCTTCTAGTTCTAACACTCTATTATCATTCATCAGTCTCTCCATTAAATAATGCCAACTATAAATAAAAAATTAATAAGGAATTTTTGCATTCACATGAATTAAATGAAGATAATGTATGTAAAGTGCTTAGCATAATGCCCGATACTTGTGATTGTACAGTAAGTAGTTTTATACCAAGACAAAAAAAAATTGGCAAGAGAGGTGGGGACAGGGACAGGAAGGGAAGATGACAGTGGCACTGGAGGCCTTGTGGTTAGTGAATGACACATGTGAACATATGGAGGTGTGAAGCTGTACTGCCCACATTACAAAATTATGTCAACTAGTAGCAAATCAATAAAACTTGAGAAAAACAAAACAAAATTTGGGGAAAATGATCTCCTTAAACAAATACTCCCTAATATAACCATTTCCCCAGATCATCTAAGAATTAAAATATCCAAACTCTGTATGATGAAATGAGAAGGAAACTACCATGCCCTAAATCCTGAGTGTTTTAAGCAAATTACTATGAAATATATTAGTGTTTTTAAGTGAGCTATAGCAAATTATCAAAGTTAATAATGTATAACATTACATACCCGATTTTACAACTTGAGAGACTTCCTTTCCAGATATATGAGCCATGTGTCCTAATATAGAGAATATAGCGAATCCGGCAAACACGCTAGTGAGGCAGTTTGTCAAACACACTACAATGGCATCTGAGAAGCAGTTGTTGTTGAACTTATTGTAAGATGATAAAGCAACCAAACCACCCCAGGCCACTGAAAGGGAGTAAAATATCTGAGTGGCAGCATCTTTCCAAACCTATAAGATAAAATATTTTTTTAAAAATCCATGCTTAATTTTCAATTTATATAAAACAATTCATATACAAAATTAATAGCTATCATTAATGACAATGAAATGAATACCCAAGTACCCACCACTCAGCTTAAGAAAAACCAGTTATTTATAATTGCTTGTGCCCCTTCCTGATCATATCACCCGTCCGCCCCCTAGTGGTAACTTTTATGTTAACTTTTGTGTTTATCGTTTCCTTGTTTTTCTTTATATTTTTACTACATAAATATATAAACCTAAACAATATGACACTTAGTTTTGTATGCTTTGGAATTTTAACAAAAGTTATCTTAATGCATATAAACGTATGCAGCTTGCCTTTTTCATTAAGAATTCTCTAAGATTTATTCATTATTAAGTTGAACATCTGAAATTTAATTTTTTGTCTAAGAATGAATACACGTGAATTACTAAGTCTCCATTATATAGCTTGATGCTCGGTTTTTATTACACTATAATTGCTTTATAATAGCAGGAAGTCAATAGGAAACAAAACGAATGGAAAAATAGATCAGTTATCAATCGATCATTGTAATTTCACTTATATATAACAAAATTGTTAGAAATAAAATGTTCTATTATTTCTTAGGAAGTTATAGAGATTGAGAGACGACAACAATTCTTATGGTTGCTCTCCCAGCTGCTTTTACTTGATATATTATGTTTGCATATTAGGGGGAGGTAGAAGTGAATGGGACAAATCTGGGTTGTATAACCCTGGATACCATAATGTATACCTAATGTTATAAATAAAAGTGTAGAGAAATCCGAAACATAGTTATGATTTCCATATCTACCAATATCATTGTCATTCTTTCACTTAGGGATTAGGACATCTTAACTCAAAAATGCATAAACTGGCACTCTTTCTGGGTCTCAATTTCATCAGTGTAAAATGAAGGAATTAGTAAAATGATCACTGAAGAACTGAAGACCCCTGGAGCTACCAACATATTTCCTTCTCAACTCTCCTAAAGATCTCAATAAGAGTCCAGATGTTCAAAGAAAAGCACAAAACTATGCATCTGTGTTTCACTGCTTAGATTATGGATTGAGAGGAAAAAAGAATCTCAGAAAAAAATTCTCATTACCAGCAAATCCAAGGAAGGATTGGGGGTAATGTTTGTGTTGAGGTGGGGAGATGAGGGATTAAATTGTATACTTCATAGGGACCTTTAGGTTTAGTGCTGATATTTTAAAGCTTATGGAGACACTGAAACAAAAAGTTATCAGTTTTAAAGAAAATGGAAGGTGTACTTTTTAGGGGAAATGTTGCAACTATAATAATACAGTACAATATAACAATAATTGATATAGTTGTGTATTTGCTCATCTTTATAAAAAGATTACCATTTTTGTAAGTACATTAACATATTTTATCTTGTTTAATAATGACAGAGAGAAGGTGATGAATCCCAACTTCCATTTTATTTGTTTCTTATTCATCATCATAAATGGTCCTCCACTTTGGAAGAGATTAACAAACAAGGTTAAAAACAGTGAGGCCCAAGATGAATGAAGAAAGAAAAACAAAAACAGATGGCCTATGGACCTTTCAAAGTCTGCTGATTTCCAAGACTGAAAAATAAAAGGTCAAAGTTCTAAAATAATTTAGAGCTGTTGAGTTTAATTTTTGAGTAAAATTATTTGGGCACAAGAGATATAGTCCAAGACCAGAGAGTTCCACAACTAAAAACCGACAAATTCTTCTACCATACCAATAAAATTCGACAAAAATTAAAAATCTGGATTGTACCAAAAGATTACTAAAAAATTACTAGAAATAGTAAATGTATATTGTAAACCATCAGCATACAAAATCAATACACAAAATTTAGTTACATTTCTATATATAAACAGAGAACTTGAAGAAAGAAATTTAAAAAAAAATCAAAATGCGAAGGCCACAAAATGCGAAGGCCACACAAGGGAGTATGGTGGGGGACTAGGGGTGCCCAGTGGTAGTGGTGGTGTGGTAGCACACATTTTTTTAAATTGAGGTAACTGATTTAAAATGTATGCTTTAGAGGGATAGGATCACACCCTTCAGGGGAATGTTACCACACCAGCCCCACCACTGCGGCACTGAAAGGCTCACCATTGTTCATTGTGACCCCCCTCCCCAAATTGCTCTCCTCTTTTTCCCTACCCCTTTGGTAGCCTCAATTCTATAGTCATATTTCTAGGGTTGGCTATTGGTTTGTTTTTATCTGACTCTTTGTTTTGTTTATATATATTCCAAAGATAAGTGAAATCATCTGGTAATTATCTTTCCCCTTCTAACTTATTTAGCTTAGCATAATAGCCTCCAGTTCCATGTTGTTGCAAAAGTAAAGAGTTTAGCTTTTTTTATAGCTGAGTAGTAGTCCATTTTGTATATATATCACATCTTCCTAATATACTCATCTATCTTTGATCTCTTGGGTTATTTCCATAGCGTAGCTATTTTAAACAGTGCTGCAATGAACATAGGGGTGTGTGTGTGTGTGTGTGTGTGTGTGTGTGTGTGTATCTACATGTCATATCTATATACCTTTTTCATATATATATGTCTTCTTTGGAAGTGTTTATTTAGCTAAAAAACTTTTGAACCTCAAAAGAAAACATTACCAAAAAGGTAACCTACAGACTGGAAGAAAATATTTGCATATCACACATTGGAGTAGGGGCTTACTTCCAAAATATATAAAGTGTTCACTCACACAACAACAACAACAAGAATAAACATCCCAATCAAAAAGAAAATGATCAATAGACTGAAATAGACACTTCTCCAAACAAGACATTCAGATGGCCTGCCTACAAAGGAAAAAAATGTTCAACACATCTTATTATAAAGGAAATGCGAATCTAAACCACAATGAAATACCACCTCACCCCTGTGAGAATAATCTAATTTCAAAAAGAATAGAAACAACAAATGTTTGCAAGGATGTGAAGAAAAAGAATCTCTCTTCCATTGTTCGTGGCAATGCAACTTGGTACGACCTCTATGGAAAACAGTATGGAGACTAAAACTGGAAATATCATTTGATACAGCAATGTTACTGCCAGGTACCCAAAGAACATGAAAACCCTAATATGAAAAGATTGACACACTCCTGTGTCCACAGTAGCATTATCCACAATAGCAAATTCATGAAACCAACCTAAGTACCCAACAGCAACAAGTGGATAAAGAAAGTGTGAAATGTATACTCAAAGGAATACTACTCAGCTATTTAAAAAGATGAAATAGTGCCTTTTGGGACAAAATGGATGGATCTGAAAAAGTGAAAGCATTCTTAGGCTATATCAATAGAAGTATAGTATCTAGAGTACACTTAAGGTTCTCTGCAGTCAAAATCAAAAGCTTTTATGTACCCATGATATACACATGTATATCTGGGCATACGGACGAAAGCTATAATGGGAAGTTACCCAATTCATATTTAGGATGCACTTATGGTTCTGATACAAGTAACCATTTTGTTTATGGAATTCTTGATTAATTTCAAATGTATGTTTTAACTTCATAATCCATTAGGCAAAGTCTGATCTTACTTTTGGTATATTTTGAAGGCCATTAAAATATATATTAGGCCAATTAGTTTTCAACTGTAATCTTTAAATCTACTATGAGTTTATGCATAGTCTTAGTTCTCAATTTGCAGATATTCATGCATGAAATATCTTTTTTAGATTAATAACCCTAACCCCTTTTGGTCAAATAGTGTCAGCTATACAAATAAAATACTTTTAAAATCCTATTGCCAGAAATAGATACCTCACTTCTAGTAAGAGAGCCTTAGTGTCATATTAAGTGTCTGAATGAGACATCCAAGTGGAGAGAAACACTAATAAGCTTAACTGCATTTTCTTTTGTATGCTACTACATTATGACACCCTACATGTAACAAAAAACTTTCAGTATTTACCTTAAGGTTTACCTCCTCAGATAATTTGAAATCCAAATTAAGCCTTACCTCAGCTTCCATAAGTTTGGTAAAGTTGGACTGTGATCCAATATAGTATGAAATCCCTTTTGATGCGCCTTCCAGAGTTGCACCTCTTATTAACAGGATGAGTAGGACAACATAGGGGAAAATAGCTGTAAAATACACCACCTATCAAGAAAAACAACCAAAAGTTAATTTTTAAATCATGGTTTATAATTGTATAGAAATAAAGTTACTAACCAGTTGAGATGAACAAAATACATTACAGATTTCATCATAATAAAAGTGGTGATGCCAATTCCCAAACAGGCATAATTCCCTTTTTCTGTTCTCATGACTCCCAAATGATCGATTTTCAAAACATTCTGATATATGAAGCAGTATTTCCCAGGTTCATGTTGTAAATAACACATCAAGCATCACTAACTTGGAATCTAAATGGAGTGTTCACCTAAACATACCCCTAAAAATGTAATGTACTGCACTGAGGTAGAAAGGGAAATGATTTAAAACCCTGCAATAGACTGGGTCACCATGCAGAAGGAAAATATTCTTCTAGTTGATGTCCAAATCCCGTGAAAGTTGATTAAAGTGGATGCTGGATATTTGGTATTATTATCCTTAAAGCTACAGTGAGAGGTTTAGATGGCACAAGTACAAGCGCACTGCTTGTGTCCTAGATAACACATGGTTCCAGGTGAGTAGATTGCCTTTGAAGTTGGCTTTTCATTAATGTGGACGATTCCTGTGATCCATAGACGTCCTATGTTTGATAATATGCCCAAGGAGATGATTTCAGTAAGTCATCCAGAGACCAATAAAAATTAATTACCCGGGTAAATGACCTTTAATGGATTCTTCCAATATTAACATCAAAAAGGAACTGAAGGTTTCAACAATGTGTAATCGAAACATTATTTTGGAAAGTTTCCACTGACTTTGTGATACTTGCAGTATTTTTGTGATTGAACAGCATGTCTCATTACAACTTAACATTAACTGATTGTGCTAGTTATTGTACTAGGAATATAATGATACTGTCCCGTTATTCCTGACCTCCATCCATAAGGAAATGTCAGGATAGTAGTTACAATTTACTTTTATGGGTACTACACAACTGCTCTCAGAGAAAATTTCATGAGGTTCTCTGAAATTGCCCTTGTGCATTCTGAAAATTTAAAAAATAAAACACTGAAGTGGGTAAATACGCCTTTCGAAAAAGACTGCTGAGAAAGAGAGGGTTCTGAGTCCGTTTTAGTAAGCTTTTAGAGAACAATTGCATAGTTTGTTTTCTCTCCCTTTACAACTAAGGGAATTCCAACACTGTTACCCTATATAACAAGGATGTAGTCTTTCCAAACCAAACATTCCAATACATAATTCCATCCAAGAGGCTTATTTGTATTGTAGGAAAGAAAATTGAAAAATATACTCTCAAGCCTCAGAATTCTGTACAAGCTAGAAGGGTCCAAATTTGCAGTAAATGTACAACTCTAGTACCAGTATTTGCTTGTTTTGTTTTATTTTCAATAGCAGTGTTCTTGTATGTGTTCTTCCAGCTAGGCTATCTACTTAGAAAGCTTTTTGCACATTTAAATGTTACCATTACAGGAAAAAATAAAACCATGCAATTGATAATGCTTGATATCAAGCTACAATTACATTGGAAAACAACTCCATCACTACATAATGCTTTCCAAATTACCTTGCCAGAAGACTTGATTCCTTTAAATAGTGCTGCTCCAACTATGAGCCAAGCCAAAAGAAGACAAAGTGCTAGATACCACACAATTACTCCAGTCTCATCCATTCCACTTGAACGTTGGAGGGCCACTTTACTGAAAACACACAAGCCCTTTTATGAAAACAAAGTCTCTTGTCTTAATACATTAAATTTTGTAATATTTTTCATCCAGGGGCAAGTTTCATTCTTATTTTATTAATACATGTCCTATTGCGCCTTTTTTAAAATACTATTGTGCACAGAGGCAAAGACTTCAATGAAAAACCATGCTCTGAAAGTTAGGGTTATCTATAACCAATACAATATTCTAAATCCCAGAATAAAAGATCTACTGAATCCTTTAAGCTATGATATCTCCCTAATATTCCAACCCTCTTTTATGTAAAAAATTCACCTTTCATCAGATTATTTCATTCTTTTCATTACAGCATTTTTTCTCAGTTTAAAATGATGGAGAGAACATTTGAGATAATAGTAATTTCTTTTATTCATCATGATTTTAGTTATCAAACCTGTATGGCCCCATTATTTATACCTTTTACAAAGGCTTTCTGTAAAATCCCATGGTTTCCACTAGGGACATGCATGGACTTAGGATTTTGATTCTTATCTTGATGTTTGGGAACAATTCATGATCCAGATTTTAAGAGGGTCACACAGCATTAACATATAGATGAGGAAGAGCCCATCACACGTTAGGTTAAAGGTGAAGGGTAGGGACACAGTAAGGAGAGTAAAGTGAGCCATTTAGAAGTAATAAAAGTAAATTATAACACAACATATGTATTCCTACCACGTAATGACAATATCACGCAAAATGGACAATGGGGAATGCGACCTTAAATAGCAATTTTGCCATAAATGTTACCCATCACCCCACTGTTTATCATCACAACTTGCTCATCATCTAATTTGAATATTTTTTCTTTAGAATAGTGTTCTAACTTAGACTTAATAAGAACTAAATACATCATTACTGACAGTGTGGTGCCCATTTAATAACTAATTTTTAAAGATTTATTTATTTTTGCATACAAGAACTGGGGTGTAGGCCAGAGGTGTGGGGTGGTGAGAGGATTCACCAGAGACAGAGTGGGGAGCAGAACAGGCAGATTGACTGAAATACACTGCTGAGGGGAGCAGCGGACGCAGCAGGGTCTGCTGTGCCATGTGGGAATCTCCCAGGCCGGGTATCGAACTCGTGCTGCAGTGGCTCTGGATAGCTTCATAGAGCTGCGCTTAACCCGTTGTGCCACCAGGGAGGCCCCCGTTTAATAACTAATTTTAATGACAACTTGTGACCATTTGCTAATTTTGCAGGTTACTTCCACTCACACGAGATAAGCAAACATTTGAGTCACTGAAGTATAATTTACCCTGATTCACTTTTCTTTCTACTTATGTGAGTTAAAAAGCTAATCATTAGTATTAATAACATCTTTTAAATAATATCTGCTTAAGAAGTAGATCATCTAATGTACTTACTTCCAATATTGTTCACTGGGAAGCTGCCCTTCTTGATAAGCTTCACTTCCGGTGATGCAGGTAAGATTGTTAGCGTCCACCCAGCTTTTATTCGCGTGGATAACATCCCCGTTTAAATTCACGTTACAGTGAGTTACTAAAAATTGTAAAAAAAGGGATAAACATAGACACAAATTTAGTATTAGAAGAATATTTTCCTGGCCAAAAACAAAATTGTAATGATAAAATATTTGAAATACTATCTAAATTCTTTGGTGACTATCAAGTAGAAATCTTACAAGTCATGTACATTGAGCATCTTAAATCTCCTCTCCTGCTAGGCTGGGGATGAATATGAAAATATCTCCCCTCTTGAACTGAGATTATATTTATGGTAATAACATCTATAGCGTAAGAGTCATTTCAGTTGCGATTTAGTGCTCTTGGGAACTTTTAGAATGTGGGCTTTTTAAAAATCTCTAGATAAATGACACCTTTCAACTCTTAAAAAATATTAAATTTTTAATACTTTATCCTCTGAAATACACAGGAAATCCCAGTGGTAGTAGTTTATAATATCTATGCTACATTACCCCAAATATTAGCAACATGGACAACACTCACTGTCGCCTGGAATACATTACTATGACATATCATGCATAGTGTTTTTTGTCTTTCACTTTCCCATTTTCTTTCTTCTTTCTTCTCTGCTGCCCACAGATTAGGCCCGCAAGAAGTACTCCTAGTCTTGGTTTAGCTTTCCTGACCACCCTCAGAAATGAACATTGCATTAATCAATATTCGGGTTACACATGCTTTATTCTGCCTTCATCAATGACATCCAGCTCATGTAAAATGGTACCTAAGTTGGTTAGAAATGATTTAACCCTTTAAGTTTATTTAGAAATAGAAAAGAATAATGCAGTTTTAACAATATCTCAACAATAAGTGAGTTTTACCTATAGGTGATCTGCTACAGTTTTCATCTGCCCAATAAGAACAATTTTTCCAAGGTAGTTCACTTTGAAAAGAAGCAAACATGTAGTAAAGACTATAGGAGATAATGACATTGTAATAGATTGTCACAAAAACGGATATCAGGACCATTGTAATTCCCACACCTGGAAAAGAGAACAATTAAAATAAAAAACAAGTAAGCGAAATTACTCTTGCTGATTCATAAAAAAATTGCATCTCAATTTCCACAAAATTATTTGAAAATGAAGACTGTTTCAAATAACTTTTTCTATTTTTTCCTGACTTTTATATATATATATATATATATATATATATATATATATATGCATATATATATATATATATATATATATATTTGCCTCAGTACTGCTGAGGCACCTTCTTCTAAAATTCAAAATAATTTGGGGGATTGGCTTTTTTTAGTTCATCAGAAAAAGATTCTAAGATCAAGTCAGAGGACCTGTATTAAGCCATCAAATCTACTTAAGGAAAAACTCTACTACTCTTATTAATTCCACAAATTCTTGTCAGAGTGGGTACTATAAACAAAAATTCAAAGTCTCATATCCCATCAGCTCACTGACAAACACATTTTCATCCATAAACACACACATTGTGACAAGTGGAAGATAAAACCTCTTAATGTCCTGAACGGAAAGCATACAGTGTTTTCACAAGTGTATGTAGGGAAAATTCAGTCACTGTGTACCAATTTGTATTTAAACTTCCTAAGTTTAACTCAGTAGTTCCAAATGCAGTTTAGCACACTAAATCTAATTCTTATGCTTAAGACTAGCTTTTGGGGTAGTTTCCTTAATGTTCCAGCACAAAGTTCTATTTACTTCACTATAAATTTGTTTATGATATTGCATGGAGGCTTTTATGAATAGATCTTAGTAGCTTTCACATATCAGAATGATATCTAATTACCATAAAGAAAGGTTGTTTGCTATTTAATAACAATCAAAGCATTTTGAAAAACTTTACCAGTATCCAATTATTCTATTAGAAGCATCCAAGGAAAAATAGTGACCCACCCTTCAACTTTTCTGAATGAGCCATTGTAAAAGACATGCAAAAGCAGGAAGACAAAGACTGCATGTGAAGTAGAAAAAATCCAGAGCTGTGAAGTGAATACACAACAGCACTACATACTGAGAGAATATAAAAGGTGAAACTGGGAAAATAATGATATCCTTACAACTCTCTCTAATATCCTGCCTAACTCCTCCCATATCTGCATTCTGAGATAAACAGAAATTAAAAAATAACCTTTGAATTTTCAAGTTCTATGGTGGAAATATTCATAAAAACAATGGTGGATGCCTGTTTGCCTTTAACAGATTATGATTTCAACACTTTTCTTCTACAGAGTGAGGACAGCTATATGTATGAGTAGATCAATAAGCACAATAGGAAAACAATTGAATACCTACCTTGAAACAATGGAAGAATCTTCCAAACTGAAACTGGACCTAAGCTAGCAAATTGTCCCAGTGAACACTCGAGGAAGAACAAAGGCAAACCAGCCAATGCTAGCATAATAGCGTAAGGTATCAAGAAGGCACCTAGCAAATGCAAAAAAAAAAAGAAACAAAGCATGATTACACCCCCAAATCTTGACAGCACTTTGACAACCAGCACATTTTAAAGCATTCTGATAAAGTGGAGCCAGGCCCCCTCTTTATTACTCCCTCTGATAAAGTAGCTCTTCTGTACACCTTGGATTCCTCATCTGTGAAATGGGAATGCTACTATTATCTAATGAGGTTATTGTGATTATTAAAAAACAATAACCCTATAGAAATGAGTCCAGAGGAGCTGAATGAGCACACGGGCTTTGGAGCCAGATAGATGTACATCTATATCCCGGTTCTACCATTTACTGGTTACATGACCAGGACAAATTACTTAATTTCTAAATCTGAGGTTCCTTATTAATGGGTTGTTAATTAACCACCTCATCAGTTTGTAATAAAAGGGTTGATTACAGAACCTATGTGAAAGAAAATACTTGATGAAATGGCAAGCACATAGTATATGTTCAAAGTTAGTTTCCTTCCTTTTTTTCTTTAAAAATAAGTGATGCACTTTTAAGACTTAGGGTGTAAATGCTTAATGTGGTTCACGATGGAAGATTTTGCAGTTAAGTTCCTTATTCTCCAAATAGTCCTTAAGGGTCTTTGCTCAACATTAATACATTGTCTTTGTCAGAAGATTCTGAGCTTTTGAGATGCATTCAGAATTGACTTTGAGTTTCACAGAGACTAATTCTCCTACATTTAGATTACACAGGCTCCCTTTTTAAAAACCTTTTATTATTTTACTGATTTTTGACCACTTTTGTGGCACCGTACTCTCTGGAGTCATTTTTTTTTTTACTGTCAAATTTGTGCAACTCTACAACATTACTTTTATCTTAAAGCAGCCATCATTTTCTTCATGAGGTAACATTGGCTTACAATATCGTATATGGTTCAGGGGAACAGGTTCACGCCTCCTCAGACAAATGTCATGTGGCATCACACTGCTCATTAGAACCTTTACCAGATTGTAGTTAGAAGCAGAGACATAGTTAACTGACTGATCAAGTATTCTAGAGGTTTTAAAAAGTATACAAAAAATTTAATGAGAAAATACGGAGATGAGTGGATAAAAATGGGCCTTTTGATTACATATATTTCATTTGCCTCTGGAACATTTTTCCTCATGTATTTTTCATATTGTGGTACTGTAATA
Source organism: Scalopus aquaticus (assembly GCA_004024925.1). Taxonomy (NCBI): domain Eukaryota; kingdom Metazoa; phylum Chordata; class Mammalia; order Eulipotyphla; family Talpidae; genus Scalopus; species Scalopus aquaticus. Next base: position 2,223 of record PVIJ01007324.1, on the reverse strand, counting down.
TCAGACCTAGGAATTACATTTTTCCCAACCCTGAGATATATTGTACACAAATATAATGAGACAATAAAGTATTTGTTATGTACAAGTCACTAGAGCATAGGGATGAATATGTTTTCATAGATGTTGCAATGTACATACCATCATTATCATGACTAATAGAAGTTTTTAAATACTACCAATGGTAACTATGAATAAAAAGTAATACAAGATATCCCTGTTTCAATACAACAATAAGCAAAATTTTACTAACCCATTGTAATTAGCTTCTTAAAGAATTCTTTTTCTCAGGGTTATATATGGCTTTTCACCCATTAATTTTTATTAATAGCAACCATAATTGGTGAATTGTTAATATAATGGTCACAATGAGATAATACTTCTAACTTAGACCCCAAGGTAGTATGATACTTCTCTTTCATGAACTATTAAAAAGAACCTACAGATAAAAATGATTCCAGAGTTTAGCAATAGTTTTTCAAATCTGACTATGTTTTTAAATCTGATCTCTTAAGATGTGACAAATTTGAATTTCATGTTCTTCTTCTACCCTTGGGCAAAAGAGAAAAGCAACTGAGAGAGCCTAGATCATTTATTGCCCAAAGGATGCGATCTTTAAAAACCGAGAGCCAACATGACATATTAATTTTGAGATAAAATGTTGAAAGAGATATCATATATAAATAATTCCATTTTATATTGGCTATATTTTAAAAATTTCCAGTTCAACTAGTTTAATATTGTTCCTGGAAATATATGGCAAGTACTGGACCTATGTGTGATATCAAGTCATGGTGAATTTCTTATTCTAAACCTGAAGGCAAGAGACTGGAAAGAAGTCTGAATGCCTCTCTTCACTACACTTAGGAGACAAACACCAAAAAGATTCCGGACTCATTTTCTAGCTAAAACTAATACCAAACCTATGACTAAACAATATAGGCACTAGTGAGGGGAATTTATGCCACCAATACTAAAAGTGTCTGATAAACAGAGCTCCTGAAGTCTGTAAGGCTAGTACAAATGTTTTAATACAACCAATTAACAAGAAATATAAGATTGAAATATCACCACACAAATCCTGTTGCACCAAGAAAAATAATTATAGTGACACAGTTTCACTGGTACCCGATTATGAAATATTAAGATATGTCACCTCTACACTTCTCAAGAGCCTGTAATTACACGTAAATAAAATATGGTGTAAGTGAAAATTTGTTTCAACATTACTAGAGAATTGTGCAATTCATTTTGTTTCCCTTTGTGTGTCACTACAGAGTTATTTTTTCCTTGTTCTAATTGAGTCTTCCTTAATGATCTATTAGATACAAGCTGTATTATTTTGCAGAAATTAAACACCTAGCCTTGAATTAAACTCTATTGCATTTTAGAAAGATTTCTACGTGGTCAACCCAATTTGGAATACATGTAACTGAATTTTTCAACTAAACCTTTAATTACTTTTTAAAGTAACTCCTTCCACAATTAAATTTCCAAAATGTAATGTCTTATTCTATTTAAGCAAGCAATTTATTTGAGCGTCTTATTAGAACTAGAATTTCATGCCTTTTGTTAGATTCGGCTATAAATGAAGCAAACCACAAATTGAGACTGAACAGATTATCATAGGAACCAGCAATAATTAAGAAGAGTAAGTCATAGTTGAAGATTACATGTGATTACAAGTCAGAAACTCAGAAATGTTATATATATAATGTTTATAAATTTCTATCTGAGGATTTAGTGAAACCAGCTTCCTAAACTTGAGCTAGCAACTCATGATCTAATTATATAATGCAGTATGCTTGTTTTTCTTCCTCCTACAAACACAAATTATCACACACTTTTCCTTAGTTCCTAAAATATCCTCAGAAACCATATAGCACTCCACTTAAAAATGGAGGAAAAAGAAGTATGTGAGGGGAAATACCTCCACCATTGTTGTAGGTCAAATATGGGAATCTCCAAACATTGCCCAATCCCACCGCATATCCAACCATGGATAGAAGATAATCCGACTTTTTGGACCAGTTACCACGGTCCTGATTTTCATCATTTTCACCAACATGGAAATTCTCCGATGAAGCTGTCACTTTCTAGAGAAAGGAAGAGATCAAACATATCAACAGGCTTGTCTTTGTACCACTAAGAATCCCACCGAAGGATAATTTCACAAATATGGAGAGAGACAGGGCCAGGGGGAGAGAAGGAGGTGGGGGGTGAGAG
>PVIJ01007323.1:60971-83770 GCA_004024925.1 Scalopus aquaticus | reverse complement strand
TCCAGGAGGAGGCGGGGTCTGGGGAGACCAGGATGCGAGGGCGGGGCTTCTGGGGGGAGGCGGGGTCTGGGGAGACCAGGGCGCGTGGGGCGGGGCTTCCAGGAGGAGGCGGGGTCTGGGGAGACCAGGGGCGGGGGCGGGGCTTCCGGGAGGAGGCGGGGTCTGGGGAGACCAGAGCGCGCGGGGTGGGGCTGCCAGGCGCAGGTGGGGCCGGACGGAGGCCCGCGGGAGAGGACGCCGTGCGTCCGGGTGAGCAGGGACGGGTGCCCTCGCCCCCGCCCCCGCCCCCGCGGGGTTACAGCACGGACCAGCCCACGGGCGGGCGCCCCCAGCCGGTGCAGGCGCTGCCCCAGGCTGGCGGGGCGTGAGCATCAGGGACAAATGGCCTAGCCAGCCGGGAGGGCCGGTCTCCGGCCGCTGCCCTGCCCAGGACTTTGCTGGCACTGGACGCCACCCGCCCGGTGGGTTTGAGAACCTCGGGTCTGGGGCCAAGGAAGAGCGGGTGTTGGGGAGTCCCCGGGGAGCCCCGGGCCAGCGCGCCTCCGTGTTGCAGGCTGCAGCAGCTGGACGAGGAGAACAGCGAGCTGAGGTCCTGCACGCCCTGCCTGAAGGCCAGCATCCAGCGGCTGGAGGAGGTGCGCCGGGGCCGGGGCAGGGCTGGGGCCCAGACGGGCCTGGTCGCACCGGCGCTGTCTCTTCCGGCAGCTGCAGCTAGACCTCCGGGCCTCACCCTGCGGGTGGCCGTGCCGAGGCGCACGCTGCGGCCGCCACCCCCACCCCAGCCGGCCTGCACACGCCCCGTCCCAGGAAGGTCTGAGAACAGGCGTCTCGCGCCACTAGGGGTTTGGCTGCTGTGAGCCCAGAGCTCAAAGCACCCCGGGGGTCAGGTCCTGCCTGGCCAGGCCTCCCAGCCCTGCCCCCCCAACAGTCCTTGGGAGGGGCGCCGCGCCCAGCCGCACTCTCTGTGCAGGAGAAGCAGAAGCTGCTGGACGAGATCGAGGAGCTGTCGCTGAGGCTGAGCGAGGAGCAGGCGACCAAGCGGCGGCTGGGGGACCGGCTGAGCCAGGAGCGCCACCAGTTCCAGCGGGACAAGGAGGCCACGCAGGAGGTGAGCCGCCCACCCCGCCCGCCCCGCCCCCAGCTGGGCCGGCCCGCCTGACGCCCCGCCCCGCAGCTCATCGAGGACCTGCGCCGGCAGCTGGAGCATTTGCAGCTCTTCAAGCTGGAGGCGGAGCAGCGGCGCGGCCGCAGCAGCAGCGCGGGCCTGCAGGAGTACCAGAGCCGCGCGCGCGAGGGCGAGCTGGAGCAGGAGGTCCGCCGGCTGAAGCAGGTGCTCGCGCGGGCCGGCGGGCGGGCACGCGGGGGGCGCGGCCAGCACGGGCCTGACTGCCCCCGCCCCGCCCGCGCGCCCCCAGGAAAACCGCAGCCTGAAGGAGCAGAACGACGAGCTCAACGGGCAGATCATCAACCTGAGCATCCAGGGCGCCAAGAACCTCTTCAGCGCCTCCTTCTCCGAGTCCTTGGCCGCGGAGATCAGCTCCGTCTCCCGAGACGAGGTGACGCCCCTCCCCACAGCGCCGCGCCCCCCGCCCCCGCCCGCGCTGACCCGCCCTCCCCGCAGCTCATGGACGCGATCCAGAAGCAGGAGGAGATCAACCTCCGACTGCAGGACTACATCGACAGGATCGTCGTGGCCATCATGGAGACCAACCCGTCCATCCTGGAGGTCAAGTAGGGCGCGAGCCCCGCACCGGCCTGCTCTCCCTGGGCACCGCGCTGCCCTGCGCTCCTGAACCCACCCTGCAGGGGGCCCCGAGCTGCCGGGCGGTGAGGGGCTGGACAGGGGCCCCTCCGAGGCACCTCAGGCGGGGTGAGGCCCTCACTGGGCAGCAGGAGGCCCCAAGCCGGTGCCCAGCCGCAGGGCCCAGCTGCTCCCGAGCTGTCCAGAGCCGCAGGCCCACGCTGCAGGGCCTGGAGGCGCCAGCGCCCCGCTTCCGGGCAGGCAGACCGGGGAGGCACCCTCGGGCAGCCGCCGGGCCCACAGGCAGCGAGGCCCCGCACCCCTCTGCGCACAGCCTGGCCGCGGGGGCAGCTGGACGCTTCTGGACGCTCCTGGGCCGAGAGGGCCACCCGGGCTGTGCGTTGGGGGAGGCCTCGTTGTAAATCAGCTGTAAACCTGGAGGAGAGATTTTTCTATCATGTAGAGTAGGTATTTTTTATAGATTGAAGGTTGATCAATTTTTTAATACATCAAGAGAGAAACTATCGGTGCACACACATGAGAAAATATATATATGTACGATACGCCCGGCTCTGCTTCTGCGCGGCGGCTGCAGTCCTCCGGGCTCTTCTCGCGGAGCAGCCCCTCCCCCAGTGGGCGGGCCCCAGGCCTGACCCAGCCCCCAGCGCTGGGCGAGCTGCCTGGGCGCCTGTGCGGTCGGGCGGGGCAGAGTCCGCTGCCCACACTGCTGGGCGGCGCGGGCAGGGGTAGCGCTGTCGGACGGGGCCAGAGGTCACAGGAAGGAGCGAGTGACGCGCGGGCCTCGCTCCAAGCGTCCCAGCTGCATGCCCAGCGCAGCGGACCGGCCACCCAGGGACCTCAAGGCCAGTGTGGAGAGGCCCCCAGCAGGGCCCTGGGCCCCGCCTGCCGCGCAGGGGGAGGGGGGCGAGTCTGCCCTGCAGGCCGGGCAGGACTGAGCGAGACAGCCGTGGGGGCGCCGCCTGGCCCTGATGTTGGGGAGCTCCACACCCCCACCCCGCTCCTCTTTCAGGTCCGCTGTGGCCCAGGGGGGTGGGGGTGGGGGCAGCGCACGCAGCGGCAGGGGTAGGTAGGTCAGGCCCTGGGCTGACACCGAGGAGGACGCCTCCCGGGCCCCAGCAGCCTGGCTGAAGCCCCCGAGGTGGGTCCCGCCTAAGGCCGGCATCGCGTGTGTGGAGGGCCCTGGAACGCCCGTGTCCAGGCCGCCTGGGAGGGCGCCGGCGGGTCCAAGACCAGGGCGAGGGGGGCGGGTTCTGGGCATAGTCCCTGCCCACCTCTCCCCAGGGAGCAGGGCCCACGGAAAAGGCGCTTCCGGGTCATTCTGTAAACTGAGCAGCGTGCGGGGCGTAGGCCAGCCCAGCCAGCCACCCGCAGCGCAGGCCCCCACCCATGCTGCACGGGGCCCAGGGGGTCCAGGCCCTGCGGTGTCCCTAGGCCAGGGGGGCTGGGGGCGGGCTGTCCCAGGCCAAGGTCCCGGCGTGCCCACAGGTGCGCTGGGCAGAACCACTCCCACCTGCTTTGCCGAGTCCCGCTCAGCGGGCACCGGGCTTCGGGTGGTCACTTGGGCTGGTCACTTGGGTTGGGCTGCGGACACTGGGAAGGCTCATTAGGTCCCTCCTCGCGGTGCGTCCTGCCCCCGCCCCGCCTCACCCGCCACCCAGTGTGGCCCGGCTGCTGGGGCCCCGCGGCCAGCTGGCTCCACCCAGGCCGCGTCTCCACCGGGAGACACTGGGCTACGGACGCGACTCAACCCGGGCGCGAAGGGGAACCCGTGGCTGCTGCGGGCCGGGGCTCAGGGCTGTCCACCAGCGGCCTGCCCCGGGCGCTCGTGAAGGCGGCCCGCGGGGCGGTGGCCAAGTCCGCGCCTGGGGGTCCCCGGGCGTGCGCCCTTGGGGAGTTAGACTCGGCTGTGCTCCGGGGGTGGACCCGACCTCCGCCCCCCCGGGCCCTCTGGGCTGGCGGGCTCCGCGAGGCTGCGTCCCGCCGGGCGGCCTGCGGGCGACCTCGACACCAAAGGACTCTGCGGCCGCCCCCGCTAGAGCGGCCCGGCACGGGTCGCGGAGCCCCGCGAGGAGCAGCGCTCGGGACGCTGGGACGTCGACGCCGGCCCCGACGCGAGGGCCCGCCCCTCCGCCGGCGCACGCCCCGGGAGCAGCGGTTCCGCCGTCAGCACCGCCCCGCGCCCCGGCGACTACAACTCCCGGCAGGCCCCGCGCGCCGCCACCCAGGACTTCCGGCCCGGCGCGCGCGGCCCTCTGGGAGCGGTAGTCCGGCGCGATCGCAGCGCCGCGTGCGCCCCCGGCGCGCCGTAGCCGCGGGCCCCGGCCGGGCGCTACGCTACGGAAGCGGCGTAGGCGGCCGGGGCGCTCGGCGGTCCGGACTCAGCGTAGGAGCCCGGCGGGCGCGCCGCCTCGGGAGCAGCGGTCGTGGGCCCGCCGGTGAGGCGAGTGGGCCCAGGCGGAGGTGAGTGCGCCGGCGGCCGCGCAGGGGCGGCCTGGGCGCTCGGGGGCCGCGGCGGGCCGGGCGGCGGCGCGCGCTGGGGTCCGGCGCAGCCGCCTGTCCTTGAGCGCCCAGCCCCGCGTCCGGGCCGCCGCGCCCTGGGGACCGGCCCCTCCCGGGCAGAGGGCAGGCGGCCGGTGGGCGCTCCCCGAACTCCCGGAGCCGGACACCCCGCCGGGCCGCGAGGCAGCTTGGCCCGGCCGTCGCGGCTGGGCCCCTTGCCCCCGGGCCTCTCCCACAGGCCGGGCTGGGCAGGTGCGCTGACCCCGGCCCTCCGCGGGCCCCTGAGTGCGCGGCCGCAGCTCTGCGGGGCTGGTGGGCACAGGCTGGCCTGCAGGAAGCGCGCCCAGCGGCCAGGCCGGCCCCTCTCCGCCTCACGGCTCCGCCGGCCCTGGGCAGGCAGGGCAGTGACCGGCGACCGGGCAGGTCTCCACCCAGCTTGGGGGGTGCAGCCTTAGGCAGAGCCTCCGCTTGGCTCTCGCTCCCGCCCTGACCCCCAGCCCTGGGCTGTGAGAGCCTGCTCATGCCGCCCAGCGAGTCCTCCCTGCCGCCCGGCTTCCCCGGGACACCCTCGCTGACCGGCACCGGCCAGGGCCACCGTCCCTCCCCGCCTGGGCCTTGTGGCCGCGCCTGGAGAGCCCTTGCCGCAGGCGCCCCTCAGGCGGAGACCGGGGCGCTCCGGTCTGTCCCGGCCTCTCCGCGGCGTTGCAAGTGGCGCTTCAGGTGGGGCCGCGGGCCTCGGGGCACTCGCCCGTCCACCCCACAGGCAGGTGCCAGACGGGGCACCCCTGCCCTCCGGTGCGTGGGGCCTGACCGCAGCCGCGCCCGCCACACACCGGCCCCTGCGGTGCCCACCACTGGCCTTCCCCCTGAGCTGGCCGGTCCCCTGGGCCTGCTTCCGACTGCCTGTCCGCTCGGTCGGCTTGCGGTGCTGTCCCCGCCCCCACCGGCCTGCGCCCTCCGAGGCCCAGGTGCTGCTGCCCGTCCGCCCCGCTGGGCACTCACCGCCGGCCAGGGCCCTGAGAGGGCTGTCTGTCTGGAGGTCAGCAGGGCCCGCGCAGGGTCAGCCGCCCGCCCGCCCCAAGAGCAGCTGGACGGCCTGGGCACCCGAGGACGAGCCTCTGGGCCTTGCTGCCCACCCCGCACGTCCAGGCTCTCTGGGGACAGGCCTGCTGGGCGGCCTGACCACGCTCCGGAGCCGGGGCGCCTCTGGGGGTGGCAGAAGTGGGCACGGGCGAGTGTCCCCGCCTCAGCCGGGTGCCCGGGGCTGGGGACAGCGAGGACCTCCCGAAGCCACTCGGCCGGTCCTCAGGGCAGTGGGGGTGACCGCCTGTCTTGGGGGGCTGGTGAGTCGGGGTGCACGCGTGGGACGCCTGGGCTTCACCGCAGAAGCACAGGCCGTCCTGGGCTGCGGTGACCATGTGACCGCTGCCCCAATGGACTCTGGTCGGCGGGCAGGAGGCCTTGGGTGGCCGTGGCGGCTGGGGCCGTCCCGGGCTGCCGTGTCCAGGGCAGGGCCAACGGGGTGGACATTCACCTTAGCCGCCCGCGGGGCCCTGGGCACCCGGCCCCCTTTGTGGCCCCGGCCCTCACCTAGGGACTGGCCAGGCGGGCGCTGTGTCCAGGCCTGGGCGCTGCCCCTCCCCAGCCCCCGCTGGGACACAGGCGCGGGTGTGAGCGCAGGGCAGCCACTGCTGGCCGTCTCGGGGCCTCCTCCAGCCCTGGGCATGGTGCTGCCTGTGCGCCCTTGGTGGACAGCCCCTGGGGCCCATCCCTGCAGCGGGCGGCCCCCCGCCCGGCGCCTCAAATCTTAGGCAGGTGAGGCCCCGCGTGGCCAGCGGGGCGGCCTGGCCGGGGGCCGCGAGGTGGTGAGGCGGCGGGCGCAGGCCTGGGTTATCAGCACGGCCCGCCGCTGCCCTCCCGGTCGTCCCCCAGCGGCCAGGGCGGGCTGTGGGCGTCCCCAGGGACCCCAGAGCTGGCCGCCCTGCCCGGCTCCCCGCCGGAGGGACGCGGCGGCCCGGCCACTCGCTGCAGAGGCCGCCGGCCCTTCCCGCGGTCACCCTCGCTCTCTCTCTCCTGTGTGTGTTTCTCTGTCGTCCTGTGTGACCGGCCAGCCCGCCCGCTGCGTGCCCCGGGCCATGGGGAGCTCCGCCTCCTCCCTGGCCGCTGAGACCGAGTCGGACCACGGCTTCCCTGGGGGCCCGCGCTTCCCAGGGGCCCCCGCGGCCGCCGGCTGGTGCGGGCCCGGCCCCGGGGGGCCCGTCTGGGGCGGCGCCCCGCCCCCCCGGCCGCACCGGCCACCCCGGCCGCGGGCCAGAAGGTAAGCAGCGAGGCAGCGGCCGGTCCTGGCTCCGGGGCTGCCTGTGGCGGCCAGCGGCCAGGCTGTGGTGGCCGTGCGGCCCGCCCGGCTGCCGAGTCCCCTCCCGTGGGGCCGCCAGGCCTCCCAGGTGGCTGGCCCTTCTGCAGGGCCTCCACTGTCCGGCTCCTGCTGGTGTGACCGGGGCCTGGGGTCCCCCAGACGGGCGGCAGGCGGGGCCCCTGCGGACGCGGGCAGGAGGGTGCCGCAGGGAGAGGACGGCGGGTCTCACCCAGGAGGTGGCACAGGCCGCGTGGGGCGTCCACACACCCGTGCGCCTTCAGCCGGCGGTGCCCCAGCCCAGCCTGCCCATGGTGACCCCGGCGTCCAGGCCTGGAGCAGGGCGCCCCGGGGCGAGGGCACCGCTTGCCCCGCTGCCCGTCCCGGAGCCGCCCGCTGCACTCAGCATTTCAGCAGTGGCTGGCGGCCCCTCTGGGCGCTGGCCCAGCCACAGTGACCGCGCCGTCCTCTGCATGGGGCCCAGGCTCGCGCGGGCGTCGGCCTCCCAGGCAAAGCTGGGCCCAGCGGGGCCGCATCCCCTCGGCTCCCCAGGCCATGGGCCAGGCCAGCGTGCGGGCAGCTGGGCCTGCAACTGCGGGGCCATTTGGGCGCCCTCGGGGCCTCTGTACACGCGCGTGGCTGGGCCGGGCTGCCTGCCCTGCCGCAGAGCGGCCCCTCCTGCGGGTCCTGGTGGCGGGCTGGCTCGGCCCCGAGCGTGGGGGCCCGTCCCCCACCTGTGGCTGGAGCTGCTCCCGGCCTCGGGGGGCGCCGTGCTCGGGAGACCCCACAGGTGGCGCCAGCAGGACGGGGCCCCCCATGGACCCCAGAAACACCGGCCGAGCGCTACCCCCAACCCCGCACGCCCTCCGTGTGCATGGCAACGAAGCTGTCCAGGGCCAGGCGGCCGCAGCTCTGGCGGGAGCTCTGACCGCACTACGCCCCCTGGAGCCCGGCACGGCCGCTGGGCCGTGCCGGGCTGGATGTCCCTGCGGGCCGCTGGCGGCTGTGAATGGCCGGCGGCGTCTCGCCCTCGGGCCCTGAGGCTGAGTGGGCGCCTGACTCGGGCGCTGGCCCGGTGGACGCTTTTTAAGTGCTCTGGAGCGACCCGCCAGGCGCACCGTCCCCGGCCTCCGGCCGCTTTTCCCTTCCCGCAGTAACGTCCCAGAAGCCCAGAAGTTGCTGGTTTTGGTGAAGTCTTGTTTTCGTTTGCACTTTTGGTGTCATAGCTCAGAGTCGAGGCGGGGTCTGCGCCCGGGTAGGTCAGGCTCCCTCGGAGTCCCTTCCGCGTGTGGTGTGAGGTGCTGGCCGGCTCCTTGGTTTGGCGTTTAGACCCAGTTTCCCAGCACCACAGCCCCCGAGAGTGGCCCTGTGCCCTCTGCAAAGCCCACCGGCCGTGCATGCAGGGTTCCTTCTGGCTGCCCATCTGGTCCACCGTTGCCCCGCCTCTCTTTAGGCCAGTGCCATACTGCTTTGATTGTCATAGCTTTGTACAAGTTTTGAAATCAGGAAGTGTGTCTTCCAAATTTTTGCCTCATTTTCAAGATAGTTTTAGCTATTTGGGACACTTACAACGTAGCAGGAACCTTAAAACCAGCTTCTCTAGGCCTGCAGAGATCCCTGGGATGGCGCAGGGGTCTTTGGCCCAGGGCGCTTGGGCAGGCCCATGACCCACGGCGCCAGGTCTCCAGTCGGGGCGCTGGGGCTTCCCCCCCCCCGTCGTCTCCGCCTCCTCCAATGGTACATCCAGCTCTCAGAGCACTCGCCGGACGCCCAGGTGATGCTGCCCGTGGAGGCAGCGTCCAGCGCCGGCTCCTGAGGTGGCGGGAGCATCGAGCAGGACGTGGGCCGTGGCCAGCGCCCTTTGTCCTTCCCGGAAGCTCACGCTCTGGGACCCTCAGCGGCCAGGGCCCGAGGGGCCGCTGGGCGGGGTCCTCAGCCCAGGCCGCTGACCCGGCCTTCCCTTCCAGCCGCACGCCCCCGCCCGGGCCCATGGCGGCTGCCGGCGAGTGGCCCTGCGCACGCTGCACCTTCCTGAACCCGGCCGGCCGGCGCCAGTGCTGCATCTGCGAGGCCCCGCGGCAGCAGCCCGACCTGGAGCAGATCCTGCGGCTCAGCGCGGAGGAGCAGAAGTGGGCCTGCGCCCGCTGCACCTTCCGGAACCCGCTGGGACGGCCGGCCTGCGAGGTGTGCGGCTTCGCGCCCGCACCGCTGCCCGGAACCAACGGGGCCCTGGCCAGGCCCCAGGACGGCGGCCAGGACGAGGCGGGCCCCATGCGGACAGCCCGGCCCGGGCCCGAGGAGCCGGCCGCCGCCCAGCCTGTGGGCGGCTGGGCCTGTGCCCGCTGCACGCTGCTCAACACGCCGGCGGCCGGCTCCTGCTCTGCCTGCGGGGGCCCCCGCAGGCTCTCCCTGCCCAGGATCCCCCCCGAGGCCCTGGTGGTCCCCGAGGTCGTGGCCCCTGCCGGCTTCCCCGTGGCGCCGGCCCCCCCACAGCCCGGGGAGGGCGCCGAGGCCGACCCTCCCGCCCCCGCCAGCCAGGAGCCGCCCCGCGGGCCCCTCGGTACCTTCCCGCCCGCCCTGCAGAACCACCCCGTGCCTCGCAGCCGCCGGGAAGTCCCGCCCCAGCTGCAGCCGCCCGTGCCTGAGGTCGCGCCGCCCCCGGCCCCAGCCGGCTCCAGGGGGGCCCCCCAGGCCCCGGGGCGGCCTGCGGCCGGGGCCGCCCGCCTGGCCGAGCTGCTGTCGGGCAGGCGGCTGAGCCTGCTGGAGGAGGCGGCGGCGGGCGAATGCGCACCCGTGCCGCAGCGCTGCGGCCCCCCGGCCAGCCCCGCCCGCTGTGAGGCCTGCGGCCCCGCTGCCGGCCGCGACGTCATCGACCTGGCCGGGGACACGGTGCGCTACACGCCCGGCAGCCCCTCCAGCCCCGACTTCACCACCTGGGCGTGCGCCAAGTGCACGCTCCGGAACCCCACGGCGGCCCCCCGGTGCTCGGCCTGCGGCTGCTCCAAGCTGCACGGCTTCCCCGAGCTCGGCCCGACCCCCGCGCGCGACCCCGAGCGCCCCGGGCCCTGGGCCTGCCCGGCCTGCACGCTCCTGAACGCGCCGCGCGCCCAGCACTGCGCCGCCTGCCACACGCCCCAGGTCCTGGCCGCCCAGCGCCGGGGCGCCGCCGCCCTGCGCCGCCGCGAGAGCGTGCACGTGGAGCAGCGGCGCCAGACGGACGAGGGCGAGGCCAAGGCGCTCTGGGAGAACATCGTGGCCTTCTGCCGGGAGGTGAGTCCGCCCTGAGCCCCGCCCGGCCCAGGCCGCCTCGGGGCGCTGTCCAGGCGGCGCCCGGGATCCTGAGCGTGCGCTGTGGGCCCCGCAGAACCGCGTGAGCTTCGTGGACGACAGCTTCCCCCCAGGGCCTGCGTCCGTGGGCTTCCCCGCGGGGGACAGTGTCCAGCAGCGGGTGAGGCAGTGGCTGCGTCCCCACGAGATCAACTGTGCGGTCTTCCGCGACCACAGCACCTCCTGGTCGGTGTTCCACACCCTCCGGCCCTCGGACATCCTGCAGGGGCTGCTGGGGAACTGCTGGTAGGGGGCGGGGCGGGGGCGGGGCGGGGTTGCTGGGCAACTGCTGGTGGGGGCGGGGCCCGCTGACGCCCCGCCCCACAGGTTCCTAAGCGCGCTGGCCGTGCTGGCAGAGCGGCCGGACCTGGTGGAGCGGGTAATGGTCACGCGCAGCCTGTGCGCCGAGGGCGCCTACCAGGTGCGGCTGTGCAAGGACGGCACGTGGACCACGGTGCTGGTGGACGACATGCTGCCCTGCGACGAGGCCGGCTTCCTGCTCTTCTCGCAGGTGCGCGCCGCGGGGGGCGGGGCGGGGGTGCCTCCCCCCGCTCACCCCCGCTCGCCCCGCAGGCGCAGCGCAAGCAGCTGTGGGTGGCCCTCATTGAGAAGGCGCTGGCCAAGCTGCACGGCTCCTACTTCGCGCTCCAGGCCGGCCGCGCCATCGAGGGCCTGGCCACGCTCACCGGCGCCCCCTGCGAGAGCCTGGCGCTGCAGGTCAGCTCCACCAACCCGCGCGAGGACCCCGTGGACACCGACCTCATCTGGGCCAAGATGTTGAGCTCTAAGGAGGCTGGGTACGGCCGCCCACCGGCGTCCACGCGGAGGGGGCCGGGCACCTGCCGCACAGGAGGGCTCCCGGCGGCCGTCCCCTCCCACCTGGCCTGCGCGGCGGCCCTGCCCGGTCTCTGACGACTGCCTGCACCCCAGGGCCTGGGGGGCGGGCTTTAGCCTGGGTCCCGGCAGGCCCTGCCCCGCGGCGGCCGACCCTCTGCTGCTCCCTTCGGTGCCAATATCTGGCCAGCACCCAGGCCCGGGTCCAGTGCGGCCTCCGGGCTCTCCCCGCGCGCCTAGTAAGGGAGGGCCGCCCCGGTCTGCGGCCTGGTCAGCGGGGCGCTCTGCCCACGCAGGTTCCTCATGGGCGCTTCCTGCGGAGGGGGCAACATGAAGGTGGACGACGCGGCCTACGAGAGTCTGGGCCTGCGGCCGCGCCACGCCTACTCCATCCTGGACGTGCGCGACGTGCAGGGCTCCAGGTAGGCGGTCGGGGGCGGGGCGGGGCCGCGGGGCTCGGACCCTCACCTCCTGGGTCTGCAGGCTGCTGCGCCTCCGGAACCCCTGGGGCCGCTTCTCCTGGAACGGCAGCTGGTCGGACGAGTGGCCGCACTGGCCAGGACACCTGCGCAGCGAGCTGATGCCGCTGGGCAGCAGCGAGGGCGTGTTCTGGATGGAGTACAGCGACTTCGTCAGGTGGGCGGGGCGGCGGGGGCGGGGCCTCCCTGCACGCCGGGCGCTCTCCGTGCCCTCGGACTGGGGGCGCAGCTGGCCGCGGCCTCTGCAGAACCGGGCCGGCCTCGCCCAGGTACTTCGACTCCGTGGACATCTGCAAGGCGCACTCGGACTGGCAGGAGGTGCGCGTGCAGGGATCCTTCCCCAGCTCGGCGCGCGGCCCGGTGGGCGTGACGGCGCTCACCGTGCTGGAGCGCGCCTCGCTCGAGTTCGCGCTTTTCCAGGAGGGCGGCAGGTGGGTGTCGCCGCGAGGTGTCGCCCGCGCTCCCGGGGTCGCGGCGGCCGTGCGTGACTCACGGCCGCGGCCTCCGCCCTTAGGCGGGCCGACTCGGTGGACGGCCACCTGCTGGACCTGTGCGTGCTGGTGTTCCGGGCGTCCTTCGGCAGCGGCGGCCGCCTGAGCCTGGGCCGCCTCCTGGCTCACAGCAAGCGCGCCGTCAAGAAGTTCGTGGGCTGCGACGTGATGCTGGAGCCCGGCGAGTACGCGGTGGTCTGCTGCGCCTTCAACCACTGGGCGGCCGCGCCCGCCGCGCAGGGTGAGCCCGCGGCCCCGCCCCCGCGCCGGCCCCGCCCCGCCGCGCCCCTGCCGCTCACTGCCCACCCCGCAGCCTCCAGCGCCCCGGCCGGCGAGCCGCCCTGCGTCCCGGAGCCGCCTGGCCACGTGCTGGCCGTGTACAGCTCGAGGCTGGTCATGGTGGAGCCGGTGGAGGCCCAGCCCACCACGCTGGCCGACGCCATCATCCTGCTGACCGAGAGCCGCGGGGAGCGGCACGAGGTGGGTGGTCCCTGAGGGGGCGGGCGGGGCGGCCTCGGCCCTCCTGGCCGCTGACCCGCCCGTGCTCAGGGCCGCGAGGGCATGACCTGCTACTACCTGACGCACGGCTGGGCGGGGCTCATCGTGGTGGTGGAGAACCGGCACCCCAAGGCCTACCTACACGTGCAGTGCGACTGCTCCGACAGCTTCAACGTGGTGTCCACCCGCGGCAGCCTGCGCACCCAGGACAGCGTGCCGCCCCTGCACAGGTGGGCCCCCCGCCCTGCACGGTCTCCCCGCCTGCCCCGCCCCTGCACAGGTCACCCCGCCTGCTCCTGCACAGGTGGGCCGCCCACCGGCCTGGCCGGGCCCTCACTGGCTGCATCCCCCAGGCAGGTCCTGGTGATCCTGTCCCAGCTAGAAGGGAACGCCGGCTTCTCCATCACCCACCGCCTGGCACACCGCAAGGCCGCCCAGGCTTTCCTCAGCGACTGGACGACCTCCAGGGGCACCCACAGCCCCCCCCTCACGCCCGAGGTGGCCGGCCTGCACGGCCCCCGGCCGCTGTGACCACCCTCGCGCGCCCGCCCCACACGCACTTTACGAGGGAGGCCCGCACAG
The DNA here is from genome assembly GCA_004024925.1 of Scalopus aquaticus. Taxonomy (NCBI): domain Eukaryota; kingdom Metazoa; phylum Chordata; class Mammalia; order Eulipotyphla; family Talpidae; genus Scalopus; species Scalopus aquaticus. Next base: position 70,945 of record PVIJ01007323.1, on the reverse strand, counting down.
GGCACGCTTGAACCAGAATCTCAGGACCCCGGGAGCGCCCCTCGGAGGCCGCTGCTGGCCCCCCTGGCCAGGGCCTCCCGGCCACCAAGCAGAATACCTCGAAGCAGCCGCCCCCCCCCCCCGCACCCCCTTCGCAGAACCAAATCTGGGCGGGCCTGCGGGGAGCTGTGCACGGCCCCCTCGGGGTGGGGTCAGGCCTCCACCCCGGGACGAGAGCCAGGCCACCCTGGCGGGGGCTGCGGACCAGCTGCCCATCACAGGGACAGGCACGCGGGGTCCCTGGGGTCCCGGCATCGCACCCCAGGAGGCTGGAGCTTGTTGACTGGGGGTCCCGGCCCCCCCCCGCGACACTATGCAATTCCTGGGCTCCTCCAGGACTGAAGCCATGTGCCCGGCCCCGCGGCACCAGGAGGCCAGGCCGTCCAGCCCGTCCAGCCCGTCCAGCACAGACAGCCCCGCCCGCAGCCCAGACGCCCGCCGGCTCGGCCCTGGGCGGCCGCACTCCGGGGCCCTTTTTATCCCCTTTTTCTCTGAGCTGTGAATATTTTTAACCCTGTAAATAGGACCAGCTCTTTGACAGAGGCTACTCCACCAGTCGCCGGCGTCCGCGCGGACAGCCGGGGGTTGCAGACTCAGGCTCGGAAGGACCAAATAAAAGCGTTTTGTTTCGCGCCGCCTCTTCCTGCCGCCGCCCCGCCCCCACGCCGGCCCGGGCACCGCGGGGGCGGGGCGGGCCAGGCCTTCCTCGGCGCGGCAGTCTCCCCACCCACGGCCCTCCCGGACAGGCGGGCGGCCAGCCGTGGAGGGCGAGCGGCTAAGGCGCCGGGGAGCCGGCTCGGGTGGGCCTCGGGGGGCGGGAGTTGCCGCAGCACATCTGCCCCCAGACCGCTGGGCAGCTGGCTGAGGCCCACGTGGCCATCTGGGAGGCCCGGCCACCCCGCAGGGCCCACTGCGCCAGCACCGCGGGTGTCTCCAGCAGGGGAGCGGGGAAGGGCCGGCCAACCCCAGCCCAGGAGGCCCAGGGTGCTCACTGGGGACCCCAGGTCTGCTCCTTAGTGTGGGGGCGCAGGCCACCCCAGCCTCCGTGTCCGCGGTGGGGGCTGGGTCAGCCACAGCCTCCTGGGGGACCAGCAGTGAGGAAAGGGCTGCCCACCCCACCAGCGGCCTCTGCGGCTCCTTGGGCACTGCCCACCGCCGCCAGGCGGGGCCCCGGGAGGCAGCGCTGTCAGAAGCACTTAGTGTACAAATTAGCCGCTTCCGCCGCTGCTCAGCCGGGTGCTCTGCTGCCCGGGGCACCGGCGTGGGGGCCGCTCGCAGCCACGGCCAGGACCGCCGAGGGGCAGCACCGAGCGGGACGGGGGCAGGTCTGCAGCTGCTGGCGCCCCTGGCGCAGCCCCCGCCTGCCGGCCGGTGCCACTCAGGCAGGGACAATCGCGGGTGACAGGCCCACATCTGGCTGCCCGGGCCCCGGGCGCTCGGCCCACACCGTGGACGCCGGCCGGCCGGGGAGGCCGCTGCCCACCCCTCCCGCCGGACGCAGCCCGGAGCCGCTCCCACACCCAGGGGGGCGAGGGTTAGAGCTCTGGGGTCCCCCGGCCCTCGCAGCGCTGCCCACGCAGCCGCCGGGCCCCTGCCCTGGGCCAGCCTGGAGCCCCGAGCCGGCTGGAGGCACATGCAGGGCACCCAGCCCTGGGGCCCCATCAACCCCCGGCCCGCTGGGCAGCCCCTCCTGGCTGTGTGGACACTGAGGGGAGGGGACAGTCAGCCCTGGCCAGGCCACTGCCCCTGCCCTCCCGGGCCCCGCTGCCGCCCCCACGCAAGCCCAGTCCCTGCAGGCCGCAAGGCCTCGGCCGGGCTCCATCCCGGCGGGGTCGGCAGGCCCGGGGCGCTCCAGCCCGCCCACGAGGGGCTGGGGTGCAAAGCAAGCCCTGGGGTCCCGCACTCAGCCCTGGCCGGCGGTGCCCCCTTCCTCCGGCCCCACGAGCTCCGCGCCTCTGACTCCCTGGCCTGCCCATGCCCAGCTCTCCACGCGGCCGCCAGGACCAGGCACCCCGGGCAGCCTGCACGGTCAGCCGGTCAGCTGGGCCAGGTCGAGCGGGCAGAGAAGGCTGCGCCCCACGCAGACCCCATCCTGCGGACGCGGCCAGGCCTCAGGGGACGCGCTTCGGCTGGCCAGAGCCCCGGCGGTGCCACAGCCCTGGCCTGTCGCCCTCCAGAGCAGGTGGGCAGCAGAGGCCAAGTGCAGGACTGGGCTGGACTTGCCTGAGGCCGCCCAGTCCGCGCCCAGCCGCCCTGCAGTTTACCCTCCTCCCCCAGCAGGGGCTGTAGCCAAGCAGCAGGGCTGCGGGCCCCACCCGACCTGGGGACACTTGGGCTGCGGCCTCTGGGGACACAGGCAGAGCTGCCCGGAGTCTGGGCCTGGCCACACCAGGCGGCCGGACCCAGGTGGGGAGGGGGAGGGGCTGGGGCCCAGCCCCCGAAGGGGCTCGGCCTGCTGTGTGGACTGGGGGGGGGGGCAGCGCGGCCCCGCCCCCGCCCGCCCCAGGGCCTGCCAGGAGGGCAGGTGAGCTGCTGCGCCTGGACATGGGGGACCGGCGCAGTCTCCCCTGCCCACCCTGGAGCGGAGGACAGGGCCTTGGGGTGCGCAGACGCTGGGCAGGGGAGCCCGGCATCACAGGGTTCTGTCCCCCCCAGGCTGGCTGTCCCCAGACACCCCTGGCCGGGCTTCGCCCCCAGGCCCCTGCTGGGCGGGCAGCTGGCTGTCAGGGGCCGCAGCCCTGGCCTGACGGATGAAGGCTGACGGCGGCTCCACGCGCCCCCGCGGCTGACACCCCGACTCGGCCCTGCGGGACCCGGGAGACCCGTCAGCCCTGCGCACCCCCGCGGCAGCCTGCAGGCGCAGGGGGCGGGACGTGCCAGGCGCCCTGCGGGTCGCGCACCTGCGCCTCCCCCGGCGACGCCTCGCCCAGGCTGACACGGGCCGCCGGAGTCCCGGCAAGGGAGCCGCGGAAGGGTCCCCGCCCGCGAGGCGGGTGAGTGCGCGCCCGGGGCGGCGGGGCAGGCGGAGGGGCGCCCCCGGGAGAGCGCGCTCGCGGCCCCTTCGCGCCGGCAGGCCGGCCCCGCGGCCGCAGCGCCCCCCGCAGCCCGGCGCCGTGGCGCACGCGCGGCAGCCGCCGCCAACTTGGGTGAGCGCGATTCGGCGTCGGGGGGAATCGGTCGGAGGCGGCGGCTTCGGGGAGCCGCTGCCCAGCGAGTAGCCGCGACGCCGCGGGGGTGGGCTCCCAGCGCAGGGCCTCAGTTTCCCCGCGGGCGCCCTTGTCGCCGCTGTCCGAGGGCGCAGGTGGGTGCCAGCCGGTCCCGCGGGATCGGGGTCGCGCCGGCGCCGGGCGGGGCGGGGGCGGGAAGTTTCCGCCTGGTCCGCGGGGGCCAAGCACCGGCGCGGCGCGCCACAGGCTCCTCGGGCCGCAGCGCAGGTAAGGCGGGCGCGGGTGGCCGTGTGTCCAGCCAAGTTTGGGGCCGCGGGGGTCTGATCTGGGGGCGCGGGCGGCTGTCTGGTGGGCGGGTTGGCCCAGCCCCACTTCACCGTTCCAGCGTGTACCGGCGCCCATCTGGGACGCGCAAGAGGGGAGCCCGGCACAGCTCTGGAGGGGAGGGGGAGGGAGTCGGGGTCTCAGCCTCAGCCAAGGAGGACCCTGGCCCCTCTCTGCGCCACGCCCTGTGCGGTGTGCCCCCAGGCCAAGGGGAACCTGGGGATGGGTGCGCTGGACTCCCAGGTGGCTGTCGGGTACCGGGTACCGGGGCATGAGTGTCCCCTCTTCCATCCTGGGTGGGGTGTCCTGCTTCCGGCCTGGCGCCAGCCCTTCCCCAGGGGGCGGCCAGCACCAGGGGTGCAGGCTGCCTGGGGCCATGAGCTCAGTCGCGGACTGGGGCGGGTGCGCAGCGGAAGGTGACTTTGGGAGGTGGGGCGCAGGCTGGTGTCTGGGGGTGCCTTCTGCTTTGCACAAGCATGCCAGGCGGTTTTGGGGTATCCTCTGGGTGTCCTTGGGGCCAGCAGCTGCTGAGATGACTTCTGGGCGAGACCCCCTGTCCAGGTGACAGATCTGCAGCACAGGGGCGCACCCTGCATCCAGGGGCCTGGGAGCGGCCCCAGCGCAGGGCCGGTGGCGGGACGGGCGGGGGCGCGGGGCGCACAGCTGTGTGGCTCCCGGGGCCGGGTGATCGATGTCCCCGCGCAGCCGCCTCTGTCTCCAGAGCACACGCCCATTTGTCATCCGCATCTGGGCTGCGGCGGGGTCTGCTGTGCCCCACCCGCAGTCCAGGCCGGCTCTGCAGCCCCCAGGGAGCCCCGGCCCTCGCCCGCCCGCCCCCTGGGTCCCGCCTGCCCCCTCGGTGCAGAGTCCACGTCTGCAGGAGCCTGCCCAGCTGCCCGGCCTGCCGCCCATTGGCTCCCGTGGCCCCGGAGCAGGGTGCGCCCGGCCAGCCCGTGTGGGGCCTGGGCCCGGGTGCCCGCTGCCCCTGCGGAGCCAAGGAAGGGCCGGCCGGGCGCCGCCTGTCAGCCGGGAGCACTGGGGCGCGCACGGCCCAGGTGGTGGCCCAGATGGAGCCGAGCAGCTAGCGAGGGAGCGAGGGTGGCGCAGGGAGGGGTCTTGGCCAGGCTGGCCGCGACCTGCCCGCAGCGTCCCAGATGGAGCCGGGCCGAGCAGGTGGTGCGGCGGCCGGCCGAGACGCTCGTCCCTGGCCTGCTGCCCTGGGAGCTGGCTGGCGAGACCCGCGGTGCCCCAGCGCGAGGCCGCACCCGCAGAAACCAAGGGGCGGGGCTCGTGGGGGCGGGGTCCCCGGGCCCCGCCCACCGCCCGGGACCTGAGCCCAGAGCAGCGGGACTGAGCGAGCCGCTGTCTGCAGGTGGCCACGGCCGCGCTGCGCCATGGCCCAGGAGGCGGGCGCCTGCCGCGGGGGCCGGGCGCGGAAGCCCAAGAAGCCGCACTACATCCCGCGGCCCTGGGGCAAGCCCTACAACTACAAGTGCTTCCAGTGTCCCTTCACCTGCTTGGAGAAGTCGCACCTGTACAACCACATGAAGTACAGCCTGTGCGAGGACTCGCTCTCCCTGCTGCTCGCGCCCCCCGGCTGGGGCTGCCGCCGCGCCCCCGACCGCCCCCCGGGGCCCTGCGGCCGGCGGCCCAGGGCGGGAACCCCGGCGCCCGGCACCAGAGAGGGGCGCCCGACCGAGTCCTGGACGCCAGGGCCGGGCGGGGACCCGAGGGCGGGCTCGGCGGCCGCAGGCCTCAAGGGCAGTGCCCCCTGCCACCCACCGCCCGCCCCCGCCGAGGCCCCTGAGGCCCAGGGCCGCCACCTGTCCCTGCTGGGCGTCAGCTGCCCTCTCCCCCCCGGGCTCTTCTCCTACCTGGGGCCCTCGCTGGCCTCGGCGGCCCACATGCCCTTTCTGCCCCCCGCCGCCTGTCCCGCCCCGCAGCCGCCCCAGGGCCCGGCGCTGGCCCCGCGCCTGTACTACCCCCTGCTCCTGGAGCACACGCTGGGGCCGCCGGCCAGCCCTGCTGAGCCCCCGCCCCCACCCCCGCGGCCCCCTGGGGCTCTGGCCCCTGGGCTGGGGGTGCCCTGGCCACAGGAGAGGGCGCTGCTGTGGGCCCCTCAGGGCGACCCCGAGGGGAAGCTGGCCCTGGGAAGCAGGCCGCGGCCATTGCAGCCCCCCTCCGGCGAGACGAGGCCCCGGGGCCAGAGCAGGTGGGTGCCGGAGGCCTTGGTGCGGGGTCGGGGCGCCCTGGCTGGGCCCCGGGGGGGAGGCCCCCAGGGACACAGAGGGGCAGGACGCAGGCAGCAGGGCGGCGGGGCCGGGGGTGTGGGCAGGGCCGGGCCACGCCCACTGACCGGCCCCTCCCTCCAGCCTCCTGCCGTCTGCAGAGGAGCCCTGTGACCCCGAGGCCCCGGGCATGGCGCCGGGGGGCCCGGGGCACGTGGGCGAGGACCTCTCGCGGGCGCTCGGGGACTACGCCAGGCTGGAGCAGCGCCTGGGTCTGCTGGCGCCCGCCCAGGGCCCGGCCCCGCGTCCCCTGCGGGAGCAGCTGGGCAAGATCCGCCGGGAGCTGCTCTGCATCCACCAGGCGCTGGAGCGGGCCACGCGGCCGCCGGACACACCCCTCGACCTCTCCGTGAAGCGGGGTACCCCCAAGGGGCCAGCGGAGCCCCCGGGTCCCCCCGAACCGCCCGGCCTGCTGGGCCCCGAGGCGGCGGAGCCCTCTTCTGGCCGCACCACCAAGTGCGAGGCCGACTCCAGCGTCCCGCCCCCCGGCCTTCCCCCGCGGGCTCCCGAGGGCCCTGTCCTGTCGGGCAGGGGCTGGACCCCCGAGGCTGGCCCTGACCCGCGGAGCCCCCCGGGAGCTGAGGTCTGAGCCTGGCCCGGCTCCTCCCCCGCCCCATGGCCCCCCCTGCCCGCCCTGGGCCCCTCCCCGCCCGCATCCAGCATGCCGGCCGCCTCCCGGTCCCCCCCAAGCGCCCAGGCAGGAGGCGACGGCCGCTGTCCGAGCGAGGATGACATTAAAGCCGAAGCCCCTTCTCACTCGTGTGGCCTCTTCCTGGGGCCCTCGCCCGCCAAGCTCCCGCCTCGGGCCGACTGGCCAGGGCCAGGGTGGGGTGGGGCCAGCACCGTGGTGGGATGATGGGGGCAGGCGAAAGGATGGGGCTGGCCAGGATTGCTGGCCATGTGCCGGCTGCCGCGGCCCGGGCCTGGTGGCCGGTGGGCAGCCCTCGACTCGGACCCACACCGGAGGCGCCAGGGTCTGCTGGTCGGCGGCCTCTGCAAGGCCCCTGGGGCATGCAGGCCTCGGTGGCCGTCACAGCTCACTGCCCCCTGCGGGCGCGGCAGCCTTCCCGGAGGCGGGGCCGGCCTGGAGTGGCCCCGGCGGTGCCCCTGCCTGCACCGGCTCCAGGTCGGCCAGCCGGGCCGCGCCGGCCGCCACAGGAGCCGCCCCATTAACCAGGCCCAGCGCGGCCGATAGCATCGTGGCCGCCCCCCTCAAGGCCACCCGAGGCCCCGCTGGCCGCTGGCCGCGGTGGGAGCTGGCCGGAGGCTGGGAGGGCGCGGCCCGGCTCACAGAGCCAGACACAGCGCCAGTCGGGCCCGCCCGCCGCGGGAGGCCCCCACAGCCCCGAGGGCGCCCAGCAGCAGGCAGCCCGTCCAGGCCCTGAGCTGCACCTGCCGGGCCAGCCCCTCCCGCAGCCGGCCCAGGAGGCACCCAGGGGGCGGGCCTCCTGCAGCGTGAGTGGCGTCCAGTCACAGCCAGTGGGGAAAGAATGTTCCAGAGGCCAGTGCAAAGGCTGAGAGGGGCCGTGGCGGCAGGAGCCCCCCACAGCCACAGTGCCCCCACTGCCCGCAGGCTGCCTGCCCCGCGGCCCCCCCCGCCTGGCCCCGCCCACCCACGGCTTCACTTGCCAGCAGCAGCCGGGGCCGGGCAGGGCCCCTCCTCCTGGCGGGCAGCCGCGGGACGCCCCTTCTCACCTCCCAGGGCCGGGCGCCATGCGGGGGCCGTCCCAAGAAGGGCCCGAGAGACGGCGGGTTCCCCGGCGTAGGGCACTGAGAGTCTGCCCGCCTGCCGCTCACACCCACTCCCAGCCAGGACACCCCGTGCCGCGGCGCCGAGCCCAGGGCCGCCTTCGGGGTCCTGTGCCCCAGAACCCGGAGCCGCGTTGGAGCGGCTGGGGCCGCGCAGTGTGGCCGCCGCCCGGCTGTGCCTCTAACCAGCTCCAGCCCATCCCCCTCGCCTCCCTCTGCGGACACCAGCGCCCCCGGAGGGCCCAGGGGGCGGGCCCGCGATGGCCACCTGACCGAAGCCTCCCGGGTGGACCAGCTGCCACAAGACCCGCACCTCGTGCTGGGCCTGCCTGGAGACCCCGCTGGCCCCGCGGCGCCGGCGCTCAGGCAGATCCCTGCCCCCGTGGGCACTGCGGGGCCTGGGCCTGACCGCTGCCCGCACGGCTGATCTTCTGGACAGCGGGGGCCGCGCCCTGCTCGGAGCCGGGACTGCAGCCTTCGTGCCAGAGGATGTGGCCATCACAGCTTCTGGGCCCGTGGTGGTCAGTGACCTTGTCCATGGGCTGTCCACGCGCTCCAGCACACCGCCTGGGCCCCCAAGGCCGCTGGGTGCCAGTGGGCACCTTCCAGGCCCCCGGGGGCTGGCCGTGGACGCCCTGGGCCGCCTCCTGGTGACGGACTACGTGGCCGGGGCCGTGCGCTTGCTGGCCTTGGGCCCCCGCCTGGAGCCCCGGGGCCGGACGGCAGGTGGCCGTGAGCGAGGAGTGGGGGACGTGTGCTGTTTGGCAGCGCCCGCAGCCGCTGGGCTCCCTGGGGGCCCGGGGGGCCACGCTCTCCGCTGCCCGGCCGGCGTGTGCGCCCACGGGGCGACAGCTTCCTCGCGGTGTCCACACACGCACCGGAGACCCTGCCCCGGGCCGGGCGCCATCTGCCCGGTGCCCCGGGGCTTGGGGCGGCCCTTGGGTGTGGGCTGTGCGGTGGAGGTGCAGATGCCGGGGGCGGCCGCATCACGCTGTTCCAGCGCCGCTCGGGCTGGCCCGACGCTGGCCACAGCCGTGGCCTGGGGCGGGCCCCACCTCCCGACGCTGCTGCCTCCCAGCCGCCCGGGCCCGGCCCCACCACCCACCCAGCGTGCCTGGTGCTGACCCACCACGTCCACCGAGCCTGGCCTGCGGGCTGAGGGCAGGAGGCAGCAGGCAGGGCTCCCGGGAGCCCCCGCCCAGCCCTAATCTGAGGCAGGCAGGCGGGCGCGGCTGGGCCGGGCGGCGGGTGTGGGCCCTCCGAGTCCCGGCGCCGGCGCCGCTGCAGCGCCCCGCAGCTGCTCCGGGCCCTGCAGAGGTGAGGGGCAGGCGGAGAGGGCCGGAGGCGGCGTGGCTGAGGCTCTGGCCCGTCCACACGCTGCCCAGCCCCGCACAGCTCCAAGCCTGGCGGCGCCTTCCGGGGGGCCTGCGGCTCTTGGGCTGCTGGGGGAGGCCCGGTGGGCGCGGGTGGCCGGGCCGGCCTGGCCGGGCTCCGGGCTCCGGGGCTGGGGCGGCCCCGGCCTGCAGGCCTCTGTGGAGCCGTGTCCCTCCCGCCGGCAGGCAGGCGGGCGTGCGCGTGGCGGGCGTGCGCGTGAAGTGCGCGAGTGCGTGCGGCGTGCGTGCGTGCGGCGTGCGTGGGCGTGGCCGGCGTGCGCGTGGCGTGCGGGCGGCGTGCGGGCATGCACGTGGCGTGCGTGCGGGCGTGCGGCGGGCGTGCGCGTGGTGGGCGTGCGGGCGTGCGTGCGTGCGGCGGGCGTGCAGTACAAGTGCCGCTGCGGCGGGAGGTTGTGTTCCTGGGGCAGGAGGTGGGGACCCCAGTTCTGCCGGCTGGGCCTGGGGCGCCCCTCGGCAGAGACCAGTGGGGGAGGGGCTCCTTTGGGGCCCTCGCGGGCCTGGGCGGGTGGGGCCAGGCGAGATCTGCTCTCTCCGAGGCAGGCCGCTGGGCCCTCAAGCAGGACCTGGCGGGCCGGGGGCTAGAGGGGTGTGGGGACGCTGCCGGGGAGCTGGAGGGGGACAAGCCTGCAGGTGGGCAGGGGCGCCGCGGGGGCGAGGGGGAGACCCCAGACGGCGGGCTCGGGCCGGGCGGAACGTTGCGTGCGCGGAACGATGCTCGAGCGGGGCCGGAGGCAGCCCGGGCGCCTTTGGGGGAGGACCGTCGCGCGGCAACGGCGGAAATGGGGCTCGTGTCCCGCGGCGCGGCCGCGACGGGGCTGGGGGCCGAGAGCGCCGTGGTCCGCCAGCGCCCGCCCGACGCGGCCCCGCAGCCCATCCCGAGCCCCCCGCCCGAGGGCGCGGCCCCGGGGCGCAGCCGGTGAGCGGCGGGCGGGCGCTGGCGCCATGACCTTGCGGGCAGGTCCGAGGCCTCCGTCGGGATCGGGGGGTGGGGGTGGGAGGCCGGGGCCGCGTCC
>PVIJ01007323.1:50228-60871 GCA_004024925.1 Scalopus aquaticus | reverse complement strand
CGCGGTTCTCCCGCGGTGCGGGGGGCGGGGGCGCCACCAGGAGCCCGCACGTCCGTTGTGTTTGGAGCCCGAGCGCGGTTGCGTTGCGGGGCGGGAGCGGAGGCCAGCGAAGGAGGGACGGCCCCCCGCGGCGCCTGACCCGCTGGACGGCCCTGCCGTCCTGTAGTTCCGAGGCTCTGGCGCGGGCTGTCCACCAGGACCCGCAGCTTGGCCGCCTCCGCCGGCGCTGCGCTTTCATCGTCGCCTTTAAAGACGGCGCCCGCCTGCTATCGATCGCCTCCGCTTTCATCGTCCTGGCTGCTCTCCCTGCACCCTGGCGGGCGAGCCTGCACCTCCCGCTCCCGACTCCCAGGGGCGAGGCGGGCGTGGGGATGGGCCCTGCTCCTGTTCCTTAGTTCTCCCTCACTGCTGGCTCCTGCCTCTCCTCGCGCCTCCCTCCCGCGGGAGCAGCTTTGGTGCAGGGCGAGCTGCAGGTGCATGGGACACCTCCCTTCTGCTCCCTCAGGTCCCTGGGGAGAGGGGAATTTGGGTCCCCTCGGCCGCCGGGCCAGAGTGGCCCTTTGCAGGTCCGTCCAGCGCCAGGCCAGGCCTGGCTTCCTGAGACCCGCGAGTGGGCTGAGGCCCTCCCAGAGTGCTGGACGCTCCCAGGCTGCCTGGGCCGCCCCAGGAGCCACTGCCCCCATGGGCGTCCCCTTCCGTCCCGTGCCCCACGGCCTGCTGGGCTCGGCTGAGGCCAGTCCAAAGCCGGGCCCCTCTGCGGGGCAGGGTCCTGGGCAGCTCAAGCTGGCTCGCTGACAGGCGGCTGGCCACCAGGAGGGCGCCCGGTGCCCGGGCCCTGGCAGCACCTGGTGTTGCCTGGCTGCGCTGGGCACAGGACGCGGGCCTGCTGGGAAGCCACAGCCCAGGCCCAGGGGGTCTGGCCAGCCTCAGTTCACAGAACTTGGGGCCTGGTCCAGGCACAGGCGGGGGCAGGGGCGGAGGGGCCGCCTGCGTGCTGAGAGCTACCGCTCAGCCAGCGCACCCTGGAGGGAAGGGGTGCCGAGGCCGCGGTCTGCCCGGCAGCTGTGGGGGCCCCCAGCCTGCAGGCCTCGCAGCGGTGCCTGACCCGGCCCTCTCTTGCAGCGTGTCCGGCATGGTGCTCAAGGCCTTCTTCCCCACGTGCTGCGCCGCGGCGGACAGCGGCCTGCTGGTGGGCCGGTGGGTGCCCGAGCAGCGCTGCGCGGTGGTGCTGGCCGTGGCGCACTTCCCGCTCATCCCCGTCCAGCTGAAGGAGCTGCTGGCCCGCGTGGCGCAGGCCGGCCGGGTGAGCGTGGCCGTGCTGGGCACCTGGTGCCACCGTCGGCAAGGCCCCGCGGAGAGCCTGGGCCCCTTCCTGGAGGGCCTGGGCGCCATCTTCCCCCACGCGCCCTGGCTGCAGCTGTGCCGGGAGCGGGGCGGCAGGCTCTGGAGCTGCAAGGCCAGCCGCTGGCGCGGGCCTGCCGCCCCCCAGGTCATGCTGGTCTTCTACGACCAGCGCAAGGTGCTGCTGACCCGGCTCCACCCGCCCGCAGCCCTGCCCGACCCCCAGGCCGGCGACGCCACAGCCAGCGCGGGGGGCCTGGCCGCCGTCTTCGACACCGTGGCCCGTGGCGAGGCGCTCTTCCGCAGCGGCCGGCGGGCCGAGGGCCCCGTGCGGCTGAGCCACTGGCAGTCTGAGGGCGTGGAGGCCAGCATCCTCGTGGAGCTGGCCGCGCGGGCCTCGGGGCCCGTGTGCCTGCTGCTGACCGGCCTGCTGTCCCTGGTGTCCGCCGCCAGCGCCTGCCGGTGGGTGTCAGGCCGGGCGGGGATGTCCCGGGCCCGTTCTCCCCGCTCCCCGGCAGCTCCAGGGCCTGTGCCTGCCGGCAGGGGTGCAGGGCGCCGAGACTGCCCGGGGCCCAGTCTGGGTGCTGGTCCCTTGAGGCCCCCGTGGGTGCCCAGGCCCTGCAGCCTGCTGGCCAGAGCTGCCCGCAGCTCTCTGCTGTGGCCTGGCCGCGGGCTGGGGGGCAGCCCCAAAGGGCCTGGGGCCGGGGGCTGGGGCTCTGGGTCAGTGGGCAGCGCCCCCGGCCGCTCTGGAAGCCTCAGCGGCCCTTTGCCTCGTGAGGATGCCAGGCCTGCTGGTCAGCAGCGTGCAGGGACCTTCCCTGAGGGTCGCCCACCCGGCCACCCACTGTGGCGCACAGACTGGTGTGGCTCAGAGGAGGCAGGAGGTGGCGGGCTGCGGGGTGAGGACCGAATGGGGCGCCTGCGGCTCACGCCCCTCCACCCCGCAGTGTGTTCAGGGCGTGGCCGCTGTCCTTTGTCTGGAGCAAGCTCTCCACCTGCGAGCAGCTGGGCCACCGGCTTGGGCACCTCAGGCTGGTGTTCAGCACCCAGCGGGCAGAGGACCCCACCCAGCGGATGAGGTGCTGCCCTGCCCCCTGCCCGGCCCCGCCCCGTCCCACCCCGCCCCTCACCGCGGGTCCCCTTGCAGGAAGGCCAACGTGCTTGTCTCCGTGCTGCTGGACGTGGCCCTCGGCCTGGCGCTGCTGTCCTGGCTGCACCGGAAGGACCGCCTGGGGCAGCTGGCCGACGCCCTCGTGCCCGCGGCCGATGTGAGCAGGGGCCTGGCAGGATTCTGGCCCCCAGGTTTGGGGTGCAGACTCGGGCCTCCAGGCCCGGGGCCCGCAGGTCTCCCAGTCCCCGCAGCGCCCGCCATCCACCCCGACCGCGTCACGCGCCCAGCCCCCCCTTCCGGCCCACCGGCCCCCGGCGCTCCAGAGTGTGGAGGCCGCCTCTGCCCACAGGCCCAGGGTCACCCCTCTGGGCGCCCCCCTGCACGTGACCCCCAGCTCAGTGGCCGCTGGGCCTGCACAGCGAGGACAGGGCAGTCTGCCGGCCCCTCCGCGCCCACGCTGCCCGCCTGCGCCCAGCCACCCCGCTTCTGGGGCGTCTCCGCCCCTCTCCCGGGCCGCTGCCCTGTGGGGCCAGGCCCGGGCCCGCGGTGGGCCCCTGTCTCCGCATCAGGGTCCAGGCGGCCTGGCGCAGCGTCCCGCGCTCCTGGGGGCTCTGGTCAGGCGGCCCTGGGGCTGGCAGCGCGTGGCTGCCCCTCTGTGGGCCCCGCAGCCTGCTTGGGGGCGGTGGGCTGAAGCCTCCCGCTGGGGGCGTGGGCACCTTGGCGGATGAGGGGGTGGGCCCTGGCTCCCCCGTGGCCCGGCCTAGGCTGCTCTGGGTGCAGCGGGGGCAGCAGGGTTTGGGGGTGGGAGCCTGCGGGGGGCCTGCGCCCGGAGCCTGGAGCAGAGGGGGGGCTCCCCGCCCGCGGACCCCCAGCCCGCCCTGTCCCGCAGCACGTGGCCGCGGAGCTGCAGCACCTGCTGCAGTGGCTGATGGGCGCGCCGGCCGGGCTCAAGATGAACCGCGCGCTGGACCAGGTGCTGGGCCGCTTCTTCCTGTACCACATCCACCTGTGGATCAGTGAGTCCCGCCCGGCGCGGCCCAGCACCTGGGGCGGCCCCGCGGGGCGGGCCCGCCTGGCCGGGCCTCGCCGCCGCCCTCAGGGCCGCCCGCTCCCGCAGGCTACATCCACCTCATGTCCCCCTTCTTCGAGCGCATCCTGTGGCACGTGGGCCTGTCCGCCTGCCTGGGCCTGACGGTGGCCCTGTCCCTCCTGTCGGACATCATCGCTCTTCTCACCTTCCACATCTACTGCTTCTATGTCTACGGGGCGCGGTGCGTGGGCGGGGCCTGGGGCGGTTTGGGGGCGGGGCCTGGGGCAGGTGGGGGGAGGGGCCAGAACGGGACTGACCCCGCCGCGGCCCCCCAGGCTGTACCGCCTGAAGGTCTGCGGCCTGTCCTCTCTTTGGCGCCTGTTCCGGGGGAAAAAGTGGAACGTCCTTCGCCAGCGGGTGGACTCCTGCTCCTACGACCTCGACCAGGTGTCACCCCCAGCCCCCTAGGGCCCCAGACCGCGCCGGCGCCGCCCTGCGGTCTGGCAGCAAGCTGGCCCGCACGCCCCGCCCGGCACGTGCCAGTCCGGGAAAGCTGTCCAGGCGCGGCCCAGTGCCTGGGCTGCCGGGCAGGGTCAGAGGACTGGCAGCGGGCGGGCAGCAGGGGGCGGCGCAGGCGCCCGGGCTCCCTCTGACCCCGCCCCTGCAGCTGTTCGTCGGGACCCTGCTCTTCACCATCCTGGTCTTCCTGCTGCCCACCACGGCGCTCTACTACCTGGTGTTCACGCTGGTGAGCGGCAGGGCCGGGCGGGCTCCGCGGTGTGCGCTGCCGGCCGCGGACAGCTGGGTGCGGGGCGGGCCTGCCGCGGCGCTCTCCAGCCCCTGTGTGTGCAGCTCCGGCTCCTGGTGGTGGCTGCGCAGGGCCTGACCCACCTGCTCGTGGACCTGGTCAACTCGCTGCCGCTGTACTCGCTGGGCCTGCGGCTGTGCCGGCCCTACCGGCTGGCGGGTAGGTGCCCTGTGGCCGCGGGGGTGGGGCGGGAGAGCCGCCCCTGGACAGGCCAGCGCCCTGTCCTCTCCGCAGCGCGGGCTGGTCTGGGCCCCGGGTCTGCCCGGCTGGCTGCGAGCTCGGGGCGTGTGGGGGCGGGGTCCCCGGCCGCGGTGGCAGCCCCTCCTCCCCGCAGCTGGCGTGAAGTTCTGCGTCCTGGCGCACGAGGCTGGCAGGCCCCTCCGGCTCCTGATGCAGGTGAGGCGGGTGGTGCCCGCCCCGGCCGGGCTGCTGCCCCACAGGAGCAGGCCCGGCGCCCAGCTGGGGGCAACGAGGGGTGCGGAGGCCGGCCCGGGAGGCGGCCAGCCGCTGACCCGAGCCGTGTCCGCAGATCAACCCCCTGCCCTACACCCGTGTGGCGCGCGCCTACCGCCTCCCCCGCTGCGGCTGCCCCCCCAAGCACTCCTGGGGCGCCCTGTGCCGCAAGCTGTTCTTCGGGGAGCTCATCTACCCCTGGAGGCAGAGAAGGCACAAGCAGGACTGAGGCCACCACCGTCCGCCCGCCCCGAGGCCAGCCTGGCCGGGCCCCCGTGCCGCCGCCGGGATGACCCTGCCCTCCGACGGTGACCCCCCGGCAGCTCAAGGCCAGCAGCCCGGCCTGCCTGGCCGGTGTGTGTCCCGTGTGGCGCTGGCCCCGGGGCCTCGAGACCACGCCCACCGGCCCCAGCCCCGCCAGCAAGCTGCCTGCTGGCCGCCCCAGCCCTGCCCAAGCCCCGGGAGGGGCCCTTCGAGTAGGTCCTCGTGTGGGTGGGCCCTGGGCACAGCGGTCCTGAGGGCCAGCGCTTGCCTGGAGACTGGGCAGGGCTGGGGCGGCGGCCGTTGGGCTGGCTCCTGCTGTCTGCAGCGCCCGCGCGGCCGGCGGGTCCCCCAGGCCTGGGCCGTGCCCGGCTCTGCCTTCCTCTGCTGTGACAATAAAGCCGTCTGGGTGCTCCTCGCTCCGCCTCCTGCCGCCTCCAGGCCGACCGCCCTGGACCGCTCGGCTGGCCGGGTGGACGTCTCTGGCCCCGAATGCGTCGCCTGGACTTGGCCTCCTGAAGGGCAGAGCCCCGGACACCCGCTGTCCCGGCCTTCAGAGACGTGGGCGCCCCCGGCCAGCCGGCTGCACAGGGGCTGGAGCAGAGGAACCCTCCAGGCCTCCACGGGCGCTCAGCCGGCTGGGGGCCCCAGAGGGCCTGTGCGGGGTCCCCTAGGGGACACCCCGGGGACAGCTTCCTTCATCTGTGCTCCTGGGGTCACTTGTCTACCCCGCCCTCTCAGCCCGGACCTGGTAGTGGGCCTGCCCATCAGCTCGACCGTCAGTGGGGCCGCCCGCCCGGCCACTGTCACCCTCTGGCCGGTCACTCGGCCGCCAGGAAGTGCCGCCTGCACTCAGGGCCTCCCCAGGGACGGCCTCCCTCCGCGGCCTCGGCCCCCAGGGCCCTGGCTGCCCCACCCCGCAGAGTGCGCAGCAGCAGGGGTCACGGACCCCGAGAGACCGGTCCAGGCTGGCTCCGGGTGTGTGGCTGTGGGCATTCCGAGGGGCTGGACCATGCCGCCAGGCTGGGGGTGCTCCCAGGGGGCCGGGCCCTTAGCCCCAGGGGGCGCTGCAGCCTCAGAGGGCAGGGAGGGCAGCGGGTGTCCTGGAGGGGCGGGGCCGGGACAGCGCTGGTCTGGAGGCCTGGCCCAGCCTTGCCGGGTCAGTGCGCCGGGGGCCGCGGGAGAGCGTCGGTTCTCCACCGGACGCTGCCCGGGCCTCCGGGGGCCAGGGTCACCGCCGCCCACCCAAGGGTGCCCAGGCACCGCCCAAATGGGAGGGCAGAGGCCGGGCCGCGCCCCCGCAGAGCGGCGGGAGCCGCGGACCCCGGTCCCGGGCAGGGTTCGTCCGCACGCTCCCGCGGAGGCGCTGCACCGGGCCTGCCGCACGAGGTGCTGCCCACCCGCAGGGCGGCCCAAGCGGGAGGGCGCTGGGCAAGCGAGGCTCCAGAGGGCGGGGCCTTCCGGGCCCCAGCGCGGGCCGCCGCCTCGGCCGCGCCCCCGGAGTCCTCGCGCCCGGCCGCGGCACCCCGCCCCTGCGCAGGGCCGCAAGCCGGCCCCAGCTCCTGATTGGTGGGTGCGTACGAAAGGCCCGTGATAGACGTGGGGGCGGCCCAGTGGCTCCGGGCGGGCGGTAGCGATGGCCAATGGCGACGGGGAGGGCCGGCGCCCCGAGCGGGGCGGGGCAGTGGGCGGGGCCGTCGGGGACTCGAGAGCCTCTGCGGGAAGTGACTGGACGGTAGTGGCGCTGACGGACGGGCGGGCAGACCAGTGGTTCCGCTGGGGGCGAGAGGCCAATGGCGACGGTGCAGAGGCGTCCGCAACGCTGTGTGGGAAAACGTGGGGGCGGGGCAGTCGTAATGGGCGTGTGTACCGACCAATGGTCACAGGAAAGGGGACCGCGGGCGCCAATGGTGACTGTGAGGGGGTGGGGCGAGGGGGCGAGGCGACCGGAGGCTTCGCAGCGCTGTGTGGGAAACGACGGGGGCGGGGCGGTCCCGACGGACGGGCGCTCGGACCAATGGGCCGGGCACGGGGGCTGCGGGCGGCCAATGGCGGCGCGAGGGCCGGGGGCGGGGCGGCGGCGGCGCCGTGCGGGAAGCGGCGGGGCGGCGGCGGCGGCGGCGGCGCGGCGGTGAGGGCGGCGGGCGGCGCAGGGGCGCGGGCGCAGGGGCGCGGGCGAGGGCCTCGCTGTCCGGGGCGGCCGCAGGTGGTCGCGGCCCGGCCGCTCCTGGGCCGCCGGCCGGGGGCATGCGGGCGCGGCCCGCGCGCGCCTGAGGCATGGGGACGCAGGGCAGCCCGGTCAAGAGCTACGACTACCTGCTCAAGTTCCTGCTGGTGGGCGACAGCGACGTGGGCAAGGGCGAGATCCTGGAGAGCCTGCAGGACGGCGCGGCCGAGTCCCCGTACGCCTACAGCAACGGTGAGGCGCCGGCCCCGGCCCCGGCTCAGCCCCCGGCCGCCCTCCGCCCGCGCTCCCCGTGCCCCCCAGGACCCCAGGCCCCTGAACCCCGGGCCCCAGGCCTTAGGCCCCCAAGTCTCAGAGCCCCGAGGCTGCCCCCTCCGCCCGGGCTCCCCGTGCGCCCAGGACCCTCGGCCCTCCGGACCCCCAAGGCTGCCGATGCCCCAGACCCCCACCCTGCCAGGCCCCAGTTCTGCTGGCCAGGCCCTCCCCGGGCCCCCCAGCCCCCTGGTCAGATCCTCCTCGAGTCCTCCCAGACCAGAGGCCACAACCAACACCCCGCTGGCCCCGGCCTCGAGGCGCAGCCCTGGGGCCCACCGGGCCTTTCTCATCCCGCCTGGGTCCGGGGCCCCTCGGCCCCTCTGGCGGCCGGTGCCCACGGGCGTTGCTGTCGCCTGCTCTGGCCCAGGAGGGCCGGGCAGAGGCCGGCGGGCCTGGGGGGCAGCTGCGTGGACTCCCGTGCCGGCCGGCGCGTGTCTGGGCCGGCCCTTGCGCGAGGCCGCAGGGACGGGGGCGCTGCCCAGACCCCCGGCGGCCGCCTGCTGGCTGGTCTGGCCTGTCCAGCGACGCTGCGCTGCGTTGGGCGGGGCGGTGGGCGCGTCCCGCCCTGCCCGCGCGTCCTGCCGGTGGCTGGACGACCCGTGGGGAAGCTGCCGGCGGGAGGCCAGAAACGGCGGGCCTAGCCCAGCAGGTGTGCGCGGCCCCCAGGCTGGCAGTGACCGGCAGTGACCGCGGGGCGGCGTCCGAGCCGGCCTGGACGCGGGTTTGCCCTCGGCGGCTCCGCCTCCCCCGCCGCCTCCGTGCCCCTCAGGCTGGTGGACCCCGCTGACGCGCGCGCGGCCTCCTGGATCCCGCCCGCAGCGCTGCGTGGCCGCCTGGGGGCCTCCTGGTGAGGCCCCGGCGCGGGGTGGCGGCGCCCGGCTCCTGCCTCTCCCCGGAGCCGCCTCCGGGGTCGCGGGTAAGGCTGGTCCGTGGGGTCCGTGGCCGCTGTTCGTCGGGGCGGCCCCGCGGGGCCTGCGCCCCCCGGCTCGGAGCCGGCCCCTCCCGCCCCCTGCCCCCAGTCCCTGGGAGCGCCCCGCGGCCAGGCGGCCCCTCTGCGCGGCCCCGCGGGCTCCGGGGGCGCGGCCCGGTCACCCCGCCTCCGGCATCCATGCCGAGGGGGCTGCGGGGCGCAGGGGGAGGGGCAGCAGGCCGAGTCCTCCGCGCCCCCCTCTGCGCCCCTGGGGCCTCGCCAGGGCTGTCCTCGGCCACGGGGCGCTAGGGGCCATCATTCCTCGTCCCGCGGGAGCCAGGCGTGGCCTCGGATTGTGGGTGCTGCCGCCAGGCTGCCCACCCTTCTCCCGGCTGGCGTGGGGCCTGGCGCTGCAGCCCGCCTCAGTCCCTCTGTCCGGCTGGCGCCGCGAGGTGCGGGCGTCCGCCCCCTCTGCCTGCTCTGGCCTCGGCCTTACCCGAGGATGCCACCCAGCTTCCCGCCTGCCTGCGCTGGACTCTGCGCCCTCCGGCACCGCAGCGCGAGGCCCTTTGCTCTCCTTCGCTGCCTGCCCCTACTGGCCCTGCCAGCAGGCGGCCTGAGCGGTCCTGGGGTCAGCAGACCTGGAGGCCGGGCGGGCTGCCGGCCACGCGGCTCTTCGGGCTCGGCCCTCCGGACGCCCGGGAAGGGGGAGGGGGCCGGTCCCAACCAGTGGGGGTGGGGGCACCCTCGGGCTGCCGTGGGGCCGGCCCGGTGTGGGGCTCGTCCTTAGGGCCCGGAGTCCTGGGGCGCGAGGGCGGACCCTCAGTTGGGGCGCGCCGGGTGATGGTCGTGCGTGGTCGAGCGGCCGGCTGGGCGGGTTGTGTGGGGGCGCTGCTCTGCGGGGTCTGGGGTGGCCCCGAGCGAGGCGGAGGTGCCCGACACCCGAGCCTCGCGGGGTCCCGAGTTGGGCCAAGGGCCCCCGGCGTTCTGCCCCGAGACCTTGGATCCCGCGCCGCCTACGCCCTGGTCACTGCACAGCGCTGCTCCCCCGGGGACCCCGGGCCATCGCCCGCCGCGCACAGGTCCTAGGTGCAGAAGCCGCCTCAGCCTCTGGGCAGCGGGAGCTAGCGGTCCTGGGGCACCCCGCCCACCCCGCTTCCTGGCGCTGGGTGCGGGGGCGGCCCCGGCCGCCGGCCCCCTGCAGAGCGGGGACAGCTCCGGGACAGGGAGCCCCGGCCCCAGAGGCCGCGAGCGTGGGGAGCACGCCCTGGCAGCGAGGGCCTCCCGGGCGCTCCCCAGGCTGCGGCACGGTCAGGCCGCTCTCGCCGCCGGCCGCTCTGCCCCGTCCAGGGAGGCCCGTCCCTCGACAGCGCAGCGGCTCCGGCGGGTGGGAGCGGCCCGGGCCCTCGGGGCCCTGGGGAGCGACGTTTCTCCACGCACCGGGCTGCCGCCGCAGCGAGCTGCAGGTTGCGGGGCTCCACTCCCGACTGTGGGTGCGCCCTGTCCGCAGGGCGGTTTCCTGGGCACCTGGTGGGGGCGCGGCGGGGGGCAGGGCATAGGCCAGGGGCGGGGCGGGCCCGGAGGGTTGCGGGCGCGGCTGCGCGCTGCACCCTGGGCAGTCACCGGTGGTGTTTCCAGAAAACATCTTTTTAACGAATAAAGACGAGACGGCAGCGGAGCTCTCCAGGGCTCTCCAGGCCACTCACCCCTGCACGGGGCTTCCGGTCGCCGTGCGGGCCGCAGTGACCCTAAGAACCCCAGCCGGGCCGCGTGGGGGTTGCGCCCTCCTATCCAGCTGACCTGGGCTGCGGCGGCGCTGTCTGCGGGGGCGACCCTGGGCCCCGCCCGGCCAGCCAGGGCCTCTGCCCAGCCCAGCTTGCGGGGCGGTGGTGGCCGGCGCGGCCCTCAGTTCCTCTGCTCCCCGCAGGCATCGACTACAAGACCACCACCATTCTGCTGGACGGCCGGAGGGTCAAGCTGGAGCTCTGGTGAGCGGCTGTGCGGCCCCTCCTGGCCAGCCCCAGAGTCTGCCCGAGGCTCAGAGCGGGTCGGTGTCGCCCCAGCCCCCCGGCCCAGAGTCTGCCCGAGGCTCAGAGCGGGTCGGTGTCGCCCCAGCCCCCCGGCCCAGAGTCTGCCCGAGGCTCAGAGCGGGTCGGTGTCGCCCCAGCCCCCCGGCCCAGAGTCTGCCCGAGGCTCAGAGCGGGTCGGTGTCGCCCCAGCCCCCCGGCC
>PVIJ01007323.1:33219-50128 GCA_004024925.1 Scalopus aquaticus | reverse complement strand
GCACAGGTGAGGCCGCTGCCGTGGGCGAGGGCCGGCCCGGGAGGCCCCTGGTCAGCTGGTTACTGTGACCCCAAGCTGCTCTCCCTCCAGCCAGGACCTTTGCCTCCTGGGCTGGAAACCGCCAGGCAGCTGTCGTCTCTGGCCAGGCCGGCGGCCAGCGGTCAGGACGCGTTGGGCTGGGCTGGGCCGCGCTGGAGGGGTGGGGAGCGGCTGGCCCTGAGTGGGCAGCCCCCTGTGGACACTTGGCTGTGCTGAGGGCCTGGACGTGGCTGGGCGCTGTCTGACGTGGGGCTGCCCTAGACGCTGGCCGGGCCCCGGCCGTCAGCCACTGCCCTGCCTGCCGCCACGGCCCGGCCAGAGCCCCTCCCAGACGCTGCCCTGGCCGGGGCTGACCCCCGCACTGCTCCAGCGCCGCCCCCCCTACTGGGGGCCAGGAGGGCCCTGAGGTTTGGGGGCTGCTTGGGTGTGGGCGGTGGGCGCTGTTTCCGGTCACCAGCCTGAAGACCTGGGGGACGTGGCCCTGGGCGCCCCCACGCGCGGGCCTGGGCTCTGTCCACCCTGCCCCACGGCGGGCAGCCCGGCCCCCGCCCTTCGCCGGTTAAATGGGCGTCCTCCTGCCATGCCTGCTGCCCGCGGGGCTGACCGGCTTCCACCTCTGAGTGTGCTCCATGTCCAGACCCGGGGCCGGGGCCGGGGGCCGCCTAGGAGGGCCCGGCTGGCGAGCGGAGGGCGCGTGGGCCGCCGGCCGCCCAGCGTCGCGGGGGCGGGGGCTCCGCACGCGGCCTGAGGCCAGCCGGGCGCAGGCCGCGCCCAACCCCCGCGGAAGGCCTGGGGCCGCCGTGTGACGCCGCCCCCCGCAGGGCATTCTCCTGGTCTACGACATCACCAACCGCTGGTCCTTCGACGGCATCGACCGCTGGATCAAGGAGATCGACGAGGTGGGTGTCCCCGCGCCCCGCCCCGCCGGCCACGCCTCAGGGCCCGCGCGCTGGTGCCGAGGGGCTCTGCTGAGTGCCGTGTCCCCCAAGCACGCGCCCGGGGTGCCCCGGATCCTGGTCGGCAACCGGCTGCACCTGGCCTTCAAGCGGCAGGTGCCCACGGAGCAGGCGCGCGCCTACGCCGAGCGCAACTGCATGACCTTCTTCGAGGTCAGCCCGCTGTGCAACTTCAACGTGACCGAGTCCTTCACCGAGCTCTCGCGCATCGTGCTCATGCGCCACGGCATGGAGAAGATCTGGCGGCCCAACCGCGGTGAGCGCGCGGGGCGGGGCCGCCGGGGCGGGGCCACCGGGGCGGGGCGGCGCGCCCCTGACCCCCTCCGCCCCCACCCGCAGTGTTCAGCCTGCAGGACCTGTGCTGCCGCGCCATCGTGTCCTGCACCCCCGTGCACCTCATCGACAAGCTCCCACTGCCCGTCACCATCAAGAGCCACCTCAAGTCCTTTTCCATGGCCAACGGCATGAACGCCGTCATGATGCACGGCCGCTCCTACTCGCTGGCGGGCGGTGCGGGGGGCGGCGGCAGCAAGGGCAACAGCCTCAAGCGCTCCAAGTCCATCCGGCCCCCCCAGAGCCCGCCCCAGAACTGCTCGCGGAGCAACTGCAAGATCTCCTAGCGCGCGTCTGAGCGCGCTGCCGGGCCGGGGCAGCCCCTGCGGCCGAGGGCAGCCGGGGCGCGGGCCCAGCACGTGGGCGCCGGGGGACGCGTCCCCACTGCCAGGAGCCGCGTCGAGGAACAGCCAAGCCCCAGCGAGCTCCCGCGCCCGCGGGCTGAAGGCGGGGCTGGTGGCGCCCCTCGGGGCCGGGCCTGGTGGGGCGTGGCCACCCGGCCGCCCCTCCGCGGCCCTTCCTCTGGACTGCAGACCGATCTGGGCCACGGCGAGGCAGGGCGGCCGCTCAGCACTGCCCGTCCTGCTGTCCGCCGTCCGCAGTGCTCTCCGTGGACGGTCCTCGTTTGTACAGTAAAGTGATTCCACTGTGACTGGCCTCCCTGTGTCCACGGTCCTGGTGTGACCGACAGCGAGTGGGCGTTGCTGGCCCCGCTGACCGGGTCACCTGCTGCGGGGCCGCGGGCGTCAGCGTGCCGTTCCCTGCGGGCCGCCCTGCTGTGTCCAGGAGCCCGAGCCGAAGACGCGGGGCTCCCACGGTCAGGGGGCGGGTGGGCAGCCGGCGTATGGCCTGCCCTGGGCCGCTCCGCAGGGCCCTGGGGTCGGCACCACGGGCAGGGGCGGGCTCTCGGCTGCGGCTCGTCCAGTTCGTCTGGCCCCGGGACCCCGCCCAGGCATGGCGCAGTGTCCTGAGCGGGCCGCGCTTCTCGCGCCCCTCCCAGGCCAGGTCAGGAGGTCAGAGGCGAGTCTGCGGCTCCTCCAGCGCGGCGAGGCTGCCCTTTGTCCCGCCGCCCCGCCCAGTCCCTGAAGCCTGCCGCCCCGGCCACAGCCGGCAGGGCTTCGGCCAGTGGCCCGGCTCCCGGCTCGCCCAGGGACAGCAGGCCCCGCCCCCGCCAGCACAAAGGGGCCGCGCCTGACACCTCGGGGCCGGAGGAGCCGCCCCTGCTGGGCCCGCCCCCCGCTGCCCGTGGGTGACGGGCCAGCCCGGGGTCTGGTCAGGTGGAGGGCCAGAGGGGTCACTCAGCCCTGCCCCTGCGTGCGCCTCAGCGGGGCGGGCTCGATAGCGGCCCCCTCCCCTCTCCGCCCACCGCGGTGGCCCGGTGGCCAGTCTCCCCGCTGCGGCCCCTCCCCAGCCCTCCTCCCCTCTCCCCGCCCCCTGCCCTGAGCTGACCAGAGGGGCCGCGCCGCGTAGGGCCGTAGCGGGGAGACCCTCGAGCCGGGGTGTCCAGACCGGCCCTGGGGGCGGATTACCGCGGGAAGCGGGCTCTGCGGGGCCTCGGGGACCAGCGGCCGCGCCCCGCCCGCCCCCGGGCCGCGGTCCCCATGCCGGGCCTGCGGCTGCTCCTGCCGCTGCTGCTCCTCGCGGGGCCCAGCTCGGGGGCCAGCCTGCCGCCGGCGCCCGGGGCCCACCCGGGCGTGTGCCCCGACCAGCTCAGCCCCAGCCTGTGGGTGGACGCGCAGAGCACCTGCGACCGCGGATGCAGCCGGGACCAGGTGAGCGGGCGGGGCGGGCCCCGGCCTCCTCCCTCCCGTAGACCCGGCTCCGCGGCTCCAGCGCCTCGACCTCCTCCCCGAGCCCCCTCCGCACTCCCCGAGCCTGCGCTCCCCCAGGGCCCGGTCGGCAGCCCCGCGGGGGCAGGGCGGGGGGAGGGGTCGCCGCGGAGGGCGGGGCGTCGGTGTCCGCTGAGCCGCCCGCCCGCCCGCCCCCAGGACTGCGAGGCGGCGGAGAAGTGCTGCACCAACGTGTGCGGGCTGCGGAGCTGTGTGGCCGCGCGCTTCCCCGACGGCGCGGCGCCTGCCCCGGCCGCCTCGTGCGCAGGTGTGGCGTGCGCGCAGCAGGGCGCGGCCTGCGACCTCTGGGATGGGCAGCCGGTGTGCCGCTGCCGCGAGCGCTGCGAGAAGGAGCCGCGCTTCACCTGCGCCTCGGACGGCCTCACCTACTACAACCGCTGCTACATGGACGCCGAGGCCTGCCTGCGCGGCCTGCGCCTGCACGTCGTGGCCTGCAAGCACGTCCTCAGCTGGCCGCCCAGCAGCCCGGGCCCGCCCGAGCCCACCGCGCCCCCGACGCCCGGGGAGGCCCCGGTGCCCCCCGCCCTCTACAGCAGCCCAGCCCCGCAGGCGGTGTTCGTGGGGGGCACGGCCAGCCTGCACTGCGACGTCCGGGGCCGCCCCCCGCCCGCCGTGACCTGGGAGAAGCAGAGCGACCAGCGCGAGAGCCTGATCCTGCGGCCCGACCAGATGTACGGGAACGTGGTGGTCACCAGCCTGGGCCAGCTCGTGCTGTACAACGCGCGGCCCGACGACGCGGGCCTCTACACCTGCACGGCGCGCAACGCGGCCGGCCTGCTGCGCGCCGACTTCCCGCTGTCCGTGCTGCCGCGCGAGCCGGCCGCGCCCGCGGGCCCCGCCGCCTGCCTGCCCGCCGCGCCCGCCTGCGCCGAGCCCGCCTCCGGCCGCGTGCTCTGGCACTTCGACCCGCAGCGCGGCGGCTGCATGACCTTCCCGGCCCGCGGCTGCGGCGCGCGCGGCTTCGACACCTACGAGGCCTGCCAGCGCGCCTGCGTGCGCGGCCCCGGGGATGCGTGCGCGCTGCCCGCCGTGCAGGGCCCGTGCCAGGCCCGCGAGGCGCGCTGGGCCTACAGCCCGCTGCTGCAGCGCTGCCACCCCTTCGTGTTCGGCGGCTGCGAGGGCAACGGGAACAACTTCGAGAGCCGCGAGCGCTGCGAGGACGCCTGCCCCGTGCCGCGCGCTCCGCCCTGCCGCGCCTGCCGCCCGCGGAGCCGGCTGGCGCCGAGCCTGTGCCGCAGCGACTTCGCCATCGTGGGCCGCCTCACCGAGGTGCTGGGGGAGCCAGAGGCCGGCGGCGGCGGCGGCCTCGCCCGCGTGGCCCTGGACGACGTGCTGAAGGACGACAAGATGGGCCTCCGCTTCCTGGGCACCCGGTACCTGGAGGTGACGCTGAGCGGCATGGACTGGGCGTGCCCCTGCCCCAACGTGACCGCGGGCGACGGCCCGCTGGTCATCATGGGCGAGGTGCGCGACGGCGTGGCCGTGCTGGACGCCGCCAGCTACGTGCGCGCCGCCAGCGAGAGGCGCGTCAGGAAGATCGCGGAGCTGCTGGAGCGGGGCGCCTGCGAGCTGCTTGGCCGCTTCCGGGACTAGCCGCGCCCGCGCCCCAATAAAGCCTTTCCGCGCCCGCCGCTGCGGCCACCCTGCCCCTTCCTCCGGCGTCACCTGGGTCACCCCTGCCCCCACTCCCGGACCCCGCCGCGGGGTCGCTGGGGACGCCCCTGCGCCCCACCACCCGGAAGCAGGGCGCACATCCCGCGGCCGGCAAACACTTTATTCTCAGGCCCACGAAGAGGCCCCCGGGCCGGTGGTCGGCGCGGCCCAGAGAGGCAGAGCCCGTCAGTCGGGCTACGTCCCAGAGGCGCTGGGGGACCGGGGAGGCGGAGGCGGGTCACTCTTTCCGAAAAATCAGGCACTTGTTGTTGGCCGGCATGTCCACCTGGGGGAGAGCGTTGCTGGAGAAGCTGCGGGCGGCGGCTGCCCGAGCCCAGCCCCACACCTACCATCCGCTCCAGGAGCAGCCCGCTGGCCTGGCCCAAGGCCTCCAGGAGGGCTGTGTCGCGCAGCCCCCACTCTGGGTTCCTGCGGGGGAGGGAGGGGCGGTCAGCGGGGCAAGGCACGGCCCCCAGCCCCCCACCTGCTGACCTGCATCTGAGCGTCAGGTCGAAGTCCACGTTGCTCTGGGGCGAGATCTTCCCGTTGACAGCGTAGGGCTGTGGGGGGACACAGGCACGCTGTCGGCCCCCAAGACGCGAGGCCTGCTGCGGGGTCCGGCTGGCCCGCGGGGGTGTGGAAGGGGGGGAAGGGGGAGGCAGGGGGCTGGGGGGCAGCGGCTGCGCCTGGAAAGGGCCCTCACCCCATAGGTGACCAGCAGCGCCTTGGGCTTGAGCAGGTGACCCGCGGCCTTGAAGAGCCCCTGGGAAGGGGAGGCAGGTGGGCAAGAGCGCTCGCGCCCAACTCCGAGGCGCACGCCAGGAGGCTGGGGCGCCCCCTCGGGCCTCGGAGCCCCGGGGCGGGGAGGGGCGCCCGCACGGACCTCGGTGCAGCGCAGGGGGCTGATGTGCGCCATGTTGATGCAGAGCAGCAGGTCCAGCGAGCGCGGCGGGATCCCGCCCCACTACTCCCAGGGCCAGGTCACATCCAGGAACAGCGGGGCCTTCACGTTGGACAGCCCCTGGGCCCGAGCAGTGGCCGCGATGCTGTTGGGAGGGCAGCGTGGGCGCGGCGGCCGCGCCCGCCCCGCCGCCAGCGCAGCCCCTCGGCTCCCGGGGCCCGGCCCGCCCCCGCGCCGGGCCCGCGCCGGGCCCGCGCCGCGCACCTGTCCAGGCAGCGCTGGTCCACGTCCGACGGCTGCCACTCGGCGTGGGGGAAGGCCCGCGCGAAGTGGGCCGCGTGCTGGCCGGAGCCGGAAGCCACCTCGAGCACGCGGACCCCGCGCGCGGCCGGGTCCACGTACTGCCGCAGCACGCGCAGGATGGGGTCCTTGTTCCGCTCGGCGGCCGCCGCCACCAGCATCGCGGCGTCACTGCCGGCGGGAGTGTGGCCTGGCCTCTGGCCGCTCCGGACTACAGTTCCCAGGAGCGGCGCGCCGGGCTTTGCGGGGCGCGCAGGCGCGGGGAGCGCGCGGGGCGGGGGCTAGGTCGGCCGCAGCTCCGCAGTCACCTCTCAGCGCCACAAGAGGTCGCTTGGCGTCCAGGTGTCTTCAGAGCGCTCACCGCGGCCGACATAGCTTATTGATGTTGCTCGCCCAGCCCCGAGATCTTTGTCCTTGGGAAACCCCGCGGAACGCCAGGGGTAGCCCTCGAAAAGGGGAGAAGCCAAAAGGCTGCGTGCGCCGCCCGGGAATCGAACCCGGGTCGCAAGAATGGGAATCTTGCATGATACCACTACACCAGCGGCGCTGCCGGGCGAGCGGCCGCCCGCGAGACTTAGGAGATTGTGACGCCACCTCCCCGCGCGCGCCGCCCCGCGCATGCGCCCCTGCGGTGGCCGGGCGGCGCGGCGGAAGCGCACCCGAGGTGGGAGCGGCGGTGCGGCGGGACCGCGGCCGTGGGCGTCCAGCGCCCGAGCGGAGGGTGGGGCGGAGCGGGGCGTGGGGAGTCAGCCTCGGTTTGGGCCGCGCCGTGGAAGCCACGGCCACCGCGGGATGCGGGCGCCGGCCGGGGCGGGCCTTCGGGCTCTGGCCGGGCGGGCGGGGCTTGACGCGCGGTGGGCGGGGCCTTGGGGCGGGGCGGGGCCAGCGGACTGCTGGGGCGGGGCGGCCCGGGGCGGTTTCCGCCTGCGCGAACTGCTGGGTGTGGAGGCGTCGTTCATCCCCGAAACGAACTCGGAGGCCGCCGTGTCACGCCCGAGCGTGTTTTCTGGTGGCCACTCGGGGTCTGGGGCTCAGAGGCTGTCCGCGGGCTGAGGGCAGTGTCCAGGTAGGGCCCTCCGCACAGGCCCCCTCCGCCGGCGGCGCGCAGGTGGGGCGCGCAGGTGTTGCGGGGCCAGCTGTGGTGCGGCGGGAGGGGAGGGGGCTCTGCGGCCCGGGGGGGGGGGCGGGGGGGGGTGCAGGCTGGTGGCCTCCGGCCCGACAGCCCTTCTCCCTGGCACCTGTGTCCGGGTGGGGCGCGACCTCGCCGCTTCCCCGTGTCGGTGGCCACCTGCCGCCAAGCATCGGCTGACCTCCTGTCTCGGTGGCCGCCCTCCAGCAGGGCTCGCCGCCGCCTGGGCAGAAAGAGCCGGCCGTCACCTGTCCGCCGTGTGGGGCCCCCTCGGCCTCGGCCGCACCCCACTTCGGGCCTGTCCTGGGCCTGGCCGCAGGAGGTGCTCAGGTGAGGCCTGGGGAGGGGGCCGTGGCCAGCCAGACCCCGAAGCCCTCCGGGCCGTGTCCTGCCCCACTGTCCGACGCTGCAGCACCCCCGCACCGGTGCTGGACCCCGTGACAGCCCTGGGCGGCCCTGGCGCAGGCCGAGCCCGGAGTCCAGCGGATCGCGGGGGCCGTCTCCCAGGAGACTGCGCTCCACTCAGGGTCTCCCAGGCCTGTCAGCCTCGCGCGGGGGCGGGGCCGGGGGGCGGGGGCGGGTCTGCTCCGGCGCAGTCCTCTCCTGCCCAGCCACCGGTCTGCGAGGTCAGGCCCTCCCCCCCCCCGCCCCGCCTCCGCCTGTGGGGGGCGCCCACCCCTGCGCCGTCCCCCCAGCTGGCCCCACGCCCCGCACAGACGAGACACCCCCTCTGGCCTGGAAGGGTCCTCTGGGAGGACAAGCGCCCCCTGGGTCTCACCTGCCCCAGCTGGCCGCACCCCTGTGCCCGCCCCCCGTCAGGGCTGCTCCTGTTCAGGGGCTCTCCCTGGGGTCCGGCCCCGGGCTCTGGACCCAGCTGTGGGCCCTGAGGGGTGCCTGGGGGCAGGGGCCGCGGCGCCCGGGGCCAGCTCCCCACAGCAGGCGCGCAGGACCCCGGGGCCGGCGATCCGGCCTGCAGCGCAGGGTTCAGCACGCGCCAGCATGGCCGGCCGGGACTGCCGACACACTCGAGCTGGGGCTCAGCCTGCACCCCGCCCAGACGGAGCCCAGGGGCTCACGGAGGGCAGCACCGGGGCTGAGGACCCCAGCCCCCCGCGGAGCTGGGCCCGCAGTGTGGGAGGCGGAGGGGGCACCGTTAGCAGCCTATCGGCCAAAGAGAGGGCAGGCGTGCCTCCTGGCCTCCAGGGCTGTGGGCGCCGAGAGCTGGGCAGCGGCAGGGCTCAGGGGCCGGGAGGTCTTGCGGAGGTGCAGCCCGCCGCTGCTGAGCGTGCGGCGCCCTGGCTGCGCTCGCTCCTCTCTCGGATGGGCGAGGGGCCTCCCTTCCTGGCCTTGGGGGTACCTGGCCAGGGTGCGCCCTGCCCAGACCCCCCGGGCCCCGCCCAGACCCAGGCCAGCAGCGACCCCTCACCCGGAGCCCACTGTCCACCCCGCGCGGGCCGGAGCAGAGGCCCCGTGCTCCCGGGGCGCCGGCACAGAGCCTTGCGGGGCGGTGCCCGGGCTCACCTGGGGGCGGGGCGGGGCGGCGGCACCCGCATGCCCCGGGAGGGCCGGGCAAGCTCCGGTCCCAACGCCGGGCCGGCCAGGCCGCGCGGGCCCTTTAAGGGCCGGGGGCGTGTAGCGGGCCCGCCCACGCCCCGCCGCGCCCGGCTGCCCGTTAAAGGGGCCGCGCCCTGGGCGCCCGGAGCGCGAGGCGGCAGAGCGCGGGACCGGCCCGGCCGGTGCGGGAGGGCGAGGGCGGGCGTCGAGCGGCGCGGGAGCGGCGCACCATGTACACCATCACCAAGGGGCCCAGCAAGCTGGTGGCGCAGCGCCGCACAGGTGCGGGGGGCCGGCCGGGCGGGGCGGCGCCGGGGCGCCCCGGGGCGCGGCGGCCGCTGACGCCCCTCTCGGCGCCCGCAGGTCCCACGCAGCAGCAGGTGGAGAGCCGGCTGGGCGAGCTCCTGAAGGGCCGGCAGCCCGCGCCGCCCACCCCGCCGCCCCCGCGGGCGCAGCCGCCGGGACCCTGGCCCCTGTCCAGGTGAGAGCGCGCCCCGGCCCGCGCCCGGCCGCCCCTCCCCCGCCGGCGCCCGGGGCCGCCGTGACCTTGGGGAAAGGGTGGCGAGGCCGGCGGGCCGCGCGCTCGCGGCACAGGGGGCGGGGCGCCCGGCCGCCCGCGCGCTTCCGCCTCACCTGGCGCGCCGGGGGCGGGGCCGCGCCGCCGAGACCCCTGGGCTGCTGGGGCCGCGCGGCCCGCGTCGGTAGCGGGCTCGGGCCTGGGCGCGCCGGCGGCTGCGTGCAAGCCCGGGCGGCCTTGGGCGAGGCTGGAGGCGAGCTGCGGGGCCGCGTCCTCCGGAAGAAGAGGAGTGGCCGCGGCGCTGGCCCGCCAGGCCTCTTGGCTCGGCCCCCGCAGCCGCGGCGCCAGCGTGTCCTTGCGAGCGCTGGGGTCAGGTGCACGTGGTTCCTGCCCTGCCTGCCAGGCCGCTGCCCTCGCTGCCCTTCACCCCAGACAGCCTCTCCGCCCGAGGGGCTGCAGCCCCCCGGGTTTCCGGACCCCTCTCTTGGCGCAGAGCCTGGCCACTCTGGGCTGGGGTCAGGTGCCCCCCCCCACAGGCTGCCCCTTCACTCTTTGGGCTCAGTCCCGGTCCTTTGGTGCCACTTGTTCTGGGGGGCTTGAGACCCCCGGCCAGCACCTTTCTTGGGGCCTTCTCTGGGCGTGTTGACACTTGGGGCTGGACGGGGTTGGAGATGCTGGGGGCCTCCTGGGGAGGGAGGTGAGCGGGCGGCCTGGCTGTGCAGTGTCCACGCTGCCAGCCTCTCCACCGACTGCCCAGCGCCAGCCTCTCCACCGACCCTGGCCTCGGGTGCAGAAAGTGCAGGCCCAGCGCCCCGCCCGCTGGGTGCAGGAGGCAGGCAGGGGTGTGCTGCCCCCGTGTGGCCCCACCTGCCCTGGACGCGGGCTCTCCACGCCCCACGAGAGCCCCACGCTGCACAGATGCTGGGCGCTGAGCTGCCAGCAGCCAGGGACTGGGGAAGGGCCTGTAGGGTCGGAACCGCTGTTGGGGAGCAGAGAACAGGGCGTCCCCGCCCAGCCCTTGGCGGAGGGCCGTCCGCAGCTCGGGAGGCCGGGGGCAGCAGACCACGGCGCAGTTCAGCCCTGACCGGCTCTGGCTGGCGGCGGGCGCTCTGTGCAGGCGCGTCCCTGCGGCCCCTCCTGTGTCTTGGCTGCTGAAGCCCACCTGCCCATCCCGGGCGCCCTCGGCCTGGCAGGGGTGGGCAGCAGGCCAGGGCTCCACCACGGAGAGGACCGGCCTTCATGGCCGGCCCGGAGCAGGTGGGACCGGTGCCCCTCAAGTCGCTCCTCTCTGTTTTAGTGCCCCTCTCGGCCGAGGAGGACCCCCGAGCGGCGGCCGGGCGCCGGAGCCCAGGAGAGTGAGCAGGCCGGCGGGACCGCGCGCGCCAGGCGCAGTGGCAGGAGCGGCCCCGGACGCCCGGCTCCCCCTCCTGCTGTAGGTGCGGGCCCTGCTCCCCACGCCGCCGGCCAGGTCTCGTGCTCCTGCTGGCGGCCGGCGGGCACGTCCGAGGGGCCGTCCCCAGGGCCCGGGAGGCCGCCGGCAGGGGATCCTCCGCGGGGCTGCGACGTGGTCTCCGTGAGGGGCGCAGGAGCGCGGCCGGGAGGTGGGAGCTGAGGCCTGGGGGCCCTCGAGGGGCAGCCGTGTGGCCCCGAGGCCTGGGGGCGCCCCGGCCTGCAGCCCCAGGAAGCCCCTGGGCAGGGACAGGAGTGGGTCGCGGCCGCGCAGGGCTCAGGACAGTCGTCCCCCCCGCCCCCCCGCAGCCCAGGGCCCCGGCTCGTGTTCAACCGCGTGAACGGCCGGCGGCCCCCCGCTACCGCCTCATCCCTCGAGGGGGCGCAGGAGGCCTACACGCCGGCCCACGAGGAGAACGTCCGCTTCGTGTCTGAAGGTAGCGCGGGCCGGGGGTGGGGCCGGGCTGGACCCTCCTCCCCGCCGCGCCCTGGCTGCGGCTCCCGCTCACGGCCCCGCGGCCGTCCACTTAGCCGCCGCTCGGTTCCGGGCTGGAGTCGGGGTGCCGCGCCCCGCTCAGCCCGGCACCCTCTTCCCCACAGCCTGGCAGCAGGTGGAGCGGCAGCTGGGCGCGGGCCAGGCCGGCGAGGGCGGGCCCCGGCCCGTGCAGTACGTGGAGAGGACCCCCAACCCCCGGCTGCAGAGTGAGCCCCCGCCCCCGCCCTCGGGCCCTGCCGCCCCGCCCGGGGCCGAGAGGGCTGCAGCCTGACGCCGGCTCTGTCCGCAGACTTCGTGCCCATCGACCTGGACGAGTGGTGGGCACAGCAGTTCCTGGCCAGAATCACCAGCTGCTCCTAGCCACTGCCCGGGAGGCGGCCGACACTGCCCGAGAGGACCACGGCGCGCTCCACCCTGGCCCGGCCGCGGCCAGCCCTGAAGTGCCAGCGCCTGGCCCTGCGCTGCTGAGCCGCGGTCGCGGGCGGCTGGACCTGTCTGACCTCAGCTCACCGCCCCGACCAGCCCGGCGCTGTGGGGCTCGGGGCGAATAAAATCGAGAAACCGCTTCTGGGCGTGGCCTTCTTGGGCGGGGCGTGGGCGGGGTCACAGCGCCGCCCCTGCAGCCGGCCCCGCCTCCGTCCCGGCCTCGGGCTGCCCAGGTGGGGCCAGGTCGGGGTCCCCTGCATTGGGCCGGCCTGGGGGGCAGTGGGTGAAGGGGCCCAAGGCGGGGGGGAGCGGGATGCTGCGGGTGGGTGCCTCGGCCGTGGAACACCTGTTGGGTGGGGTGACCCGACTGCAGCTGACCCGGCCAACGGAGCCCTTCCGGGAAGCGGCGGGGTGGGGGGCGGCCACGGGGCGGCGTCTTGTCCAGGGGCTGCGGGGTCACGTGGCCTGGCCGAGACGCCGGAAGTGGCGCTGTGGCCAGGCGCGTGCTTGCCCAGCGTGGCGCGCCGGCCGGCCGGGCTGAGCAGGCAGCTCGAGGGTGCAGACATGGCGCCAGCGCGGCGGGCCGGGGCCGGGGCGCGAGGGGTCCGCGCCGTCCCCGCAGCCTGGCAACGCCTGTTCCTCGACGTCTCCAGACACCTCAAGGTGTTCGAGTGGCAGCGGGCTGACAGGGAGGGCGACGTGGCCGCCGTGGCGGTCTGCGGGGTCCTCGGCCGGGCCTCCCTGCCTGGCCCCGCCCCGCGACGGCCGGGACAGCTTCTCCCGGACAGGACGCTGAGGCGCACCACGTCCACAGGGCCGTGCAGTCCAGCAGCTATATGCAGCTCCCCAAAACCAGCGCCCAGTCCCTGGGGCGGACCGGCTGGTACCTGTACCTGCTCTTTCGGCCCCTGCCCGCCCGGCACTTCCTCATCCACCGCGCAGGTGACCGCTCAGGAGGGAGCGGGGCAGGGCCGTGGCGCCGGGGCCCCTCACGCTGTGCTCTGCCCCCGGACTCCGGGTCATCCGCGTGTCTCTGTCCAGCCTCTTCAGGGAGCGCAGGTGCACGGCCACCTGGCTTCAGCTCCCGCTGCTCTGCGCAGCTGGCTTGTCCAGCACAGGTGACGGTGAGGCCGGGGAGGCCGCCTGCCGGCAGAAGGGAGCGGGCACCACCAGGGAGGGCCTCAGGCTTCCCATGGCTGGGGGGCGCGGCATGCGTGAGGGGCGGTGGCCGTGGGGGTGGGGCTGGCCACTGATGGGGGTGCTGTGGGCCGGGCTTGGCGCGACCTGGGCTCCTGCCCCGCAAGCCCAGCCTGGCCCGGCAGCCGCGGGACCTGCTGCGGCTGCACCTGCGCCGCGACTACAGGCCTCCCCAGGGCGTCCGGCTGTGTGCCAGCCTGCTGGCCGGGGGCCTCTACGCCAGCGACCTGCGCCTCGACCCCGGTGAGCCTGCGCCCCGCTCAGCCGCAGGGGTGCTGCCGCAGCAGCAGGAGCGGCCGGCGGTCCTCCGGCCTGCAGACCCGCCCCCGCAGCTGCCAGCGAGGCGGAGGCCCGTGCGTTCCCCTGGAGGCCTGAGGCCTTCCCCGCGCACCTTGGGGAGCGTGCTCCCCAAGAGGGCCAGGGCCCCGCTGCTGCCGGGCGGCAGACCCCGCCCCTGCTAGCTTCGTGGGCAGTGCAGGCCTCAGCCCCTGCCAGGCTGGGGATGCGCCCCTGAGGCTTGCTTGGGGGGGTGGGTGGCCGCTCAGGCGCGACCCTGGCCAGGGCTCTTCGCCTGCACTGCGGCCGGGCGGTCAGCCCTGGTGTCCCTCCGCGGCGACACACAGCCCCCTTCCTGCGGGCTCCTCGCAGGGCCAGTGTGGGAGGACGGGCGTGCGGACGGCGTTGGCCACAGGAGGGCGAGGCGCCCGGTCCACAGTGCCTGCGACCGCAGGTGACCAGGCGGACTTTGGCCCCGCGAGCCCAGTTCGCCCCCTGCAGCGAGGTCGGCAGCGCGGGTGTGGTCCGTGGTCAGCATGGGGCTGCTGGTCCAGTTCCAGGTGCTGAACCAGGTATGCTGGCGGCAGCGGGCAGCGCCCAGGCCCCGTCCTGCCCCTGGCGTGCGTGGGGGCCGTGCAGCGCCCACCAGCTGACTACCCCCGCGGCCCAGCGCTGCCTGTGCCCGGCCTGGAGCGCTCCGTCCTGCGACCGCGCGAGCAGCGCCTTCGCTCTCCCGGACGGCCCTGGAGCGCAAGCTGCGCCCCCACGTGGCCGCGCGGACCGCCCCCGCCTTCTCCGCCGATGGCGGGGCCTGGGGCCGGGGGCCGGCGCCCTTGACCGCACAGCCTCTGCTTGACCCAGGTCAGACCCTCCTCTCCGGAGACGAGCCGGGCTGGTGGCCGTGAGCTGTCGGAGCACGGGGCTGGCCCTGCATGTGCTGCGGGACCCCCCACGGCGCCCCCATCTCCGCCCTCCAGAGCGCCCCCAAGCAGGTGGGCCGCGGGGGCTGGGGGCGAGGGGGGTGGGGCACCCACCAGCCCTCAATCCCCAGTTTGGAGACTTCGGGGTGCAGGGAGCAGACCTGTGGCTGGCGGCCAGTGGGAACCAGCGGGTCAGCGTCTGGGCGTCCGACTGGCCGCGGGACCGCTGTGAGCTCCTGGACTGGCTGCGCTTCCCCGCACCCGACCTCTCAGAGGTACGCGCCTTGGGCCGGTGCACCCCTCCCCCGCGGCGTCGCAGCTGGCGCCCCGGCCACAGCTGAGCCACAGACCCCGGGCTCCCCTCGCTGGCCGCCTCCTGCCCCTGGGACTCGGCGCTGCTGGTGTGCGCGGGCTGGGCGCGGGCCCGGGCTCCGCCGGAAACAGGCACGCGGCGCGGGCTGCGGGCGCGCCCCCCACCCCGCCTCACGGTGACCCTGCCCACAGGTGGTGGACACGGCCCGCTGCCTTTCTTTGCTCTGTCCCTGAGCCAGTGCCCCGGCGCCCGCTCCTGGCCGTCGGCTTTGTTGGTGAGTGCCCGGTACTGGGGCTCCCGCTGCCCCGACCCCGAGGCCAGCCCCTCACCCGGTGCCTGTGGGGAGGCCCTCAGCTCAGGAGACAGCGCCCTGCCCTGGGTTTAAGGAGGGGCCTCACGAGCCCGAACGCTGTGGGCACTCAGTTCCCGCTGTGTGGCCCGAGCGCGGAGGCCCAACACCGCTGCCCCAGACCCAGAGCCGGCCGCCCCCGCAGAACGCCTGCTGCGGCTGGTGGCCTGCGCGTCGGGCGCCTCCCGGGACTTGGCCGGCCACGAGGACGCAGTGCTGGGGTGCGGGTCTGCAGCTTCGCGCCCGGCCGGCCGGCTGCTCGTCACCGCGGCGCGCACGGAGATCCGGGTTTGGGAGGTCGCTGCGGAGCCCCCCGCCGCACCGCAAGAGCGGGCTCTGTGTTCCGCCTCGTGCGGCCGAATAAACATGGGTTTGGCATCACAGCGCTGTGGGCTGTTGTCTCGGGGCGCGCTGCCAGCTGGGGTCACGGGGGCGCGCTGTGGGCTGCCACGGGGGCCGCGCTGCGGGGCCTGCAGCGCCCTGGGCGCCCGCGCGGGGTCGCCGCCGCGCAGCCCGGCCGCTCTGGCCGCCCGGCTCGCTGGCGCGGGGCGGGCCCGGAAGTGCGGTCAGGTGGGCGGGCGGGCAGGTGCCCGCGGGGTCGGGGCGGCCGGGCTGGGCGGGAGGGCCGGTGCGGGTCTGCCGGGCCGGGCGGGCAGCCATGAAGCGAGACGTGCGCATCCTGCTGCTGGGCGAAGGTAGGCGCGCCGGGGCCGGGCGGAGGCGCGCGGGGCGGGCCGGTTCCCTCGCTGACCTTCGCCCCGCAGCCCAGGTGGGCAAGACGTCGCTGATCCTGTCGCTGGTGGGCGAGGAGTTCCCCGAGGAGGTGAGGCCGGGCGGGCCGGCGGAGCGGACGGGGTGGGGGGCGGTCCCGGGCCGCGGCCAGCTCGCGGGTCTGCTCCAGGTCCCGCCCCGGGCGGAGGAGATCACCATCCCCGCGGACGTCACCCCGGAGAAGGTGCCCACGCACATCGTGGACTCCTCAGGTAGGCCGGCGGCGGGTGCGCAGGTGCGCAGGTGCGCGGGCGCGCAGGTGTGCAGCGGGCTTCTGTCTCCTGCAGAGGCCGAGCAGACGGCGGAGGAGCTGCAGGACGAGATCCACAAGGTGCCGGGTGGTCTTCGCTCCAGGGGTGGGCGAGGGCGCGCTGACCCACAGCTCTGGAGCGGTAGTTCCCCAAGGTGCCCGCCCCACTCTCTGGCCAGTGGGGGCGGAGAACAAAATGTGTGCAGGGGCCGCGCACCCCGGCTGTCGGTGGAGGTGTGTGGGGCAGCTCCCGGGAGAGGCCACCGCCCCCCCAGCGCCTCAGCCTCTGCTGGGCTGCAGGCAACCTCCTCCAGCGCCGCTCCTGTGCTGCTGCGCTCCCCGCGGCCGCCCACCGCAGGGTGCAGGGCGCAGGGCGCAGCCAGGGCGCATGTCCTGCGTGGCCAGCCCAGCCCTCCGTGGCGCTGACCGCTCCTGCAGCTTGGGTTCTGGCGTCCACGCGGGCGGCCCTGCTGCTCACGCGCCCCCGCGCCCCTAGGCCAACGTGGTGTGTGTGGTGTACGACGTGTCCCGGGAGGCCACCATCGAGAAGGCGAGTGGGGGCGCCGGGCGCCGCTGTTGGCCCTGCCAGCACCCGTGGGGTCCCCTGCCCAGCCCCGCCCCGCCCCCAGCCGCCAGACACCGCCCCTGGGGCAGGTCTGACGGAGTGGGGGGAACCCTGGGGCGGTCCCCCTCACGGCCGGGCCTGGCCTTTCAGATCCGAACGAAGTGGATCCCGCTGGTGAACGGGCGCACGGAGAGGGGGCCCAGGTAACTGCAGGGCCTGGGGGCTGGGCCCGTGGCCCCCCACTCTTAGCCACAAGCCTCTGCCCACAGAGTCCCCGTCATCCTGGTGGGGAACAAGTCGGACCTGCGGCCGGGCAGCTCCATGGAGGCCGTGCTGCCCATCATGAGCCAGTTCCCCGAGATCGAGACCTGCGTGGAGGTGGGTGTGCGGGGAGGGCGCAGGGCCGCCGCCCGGGCCGTCTCCGGGCACCGGCCCAGCGGCCTCTGCGTTCCAGTGCTCGGCCAAGCACCTGAGGAACATCTCGGAGCTGTTCTACTACGCGCAGAAGGCGGTGCTGCACCCCACGGCCCCGCTCTACGACCCCGAGGCCAAGCAGGTGGGCGGGGTGGGGCGGGGTCCCCCGTCATGGGTCTCGGGGGTGGAGCTCTGGGGGGGGTGTCTCCCACGGCAGGGGTCTACGGGTCCGGGCTCTCCCAGGGCGGGGG